>JAOBSW010000050.1:15000-57868 GCA_026214975.1 Gentiana macrophylla | reverse complement strand
TATCCATAATGATCGTATCTCGAGTGTCAATACATTAACGATCTTATCTTATAACTGGATATCATGCTCTCGAAGTAACTCATTTACTCCCACTTTGCAAAGATTCACGAGTAAGACATTCCTTATAAGAAGGCCCTTTCGGATATTCACCCTACCGATAAGTGTACGCGATTCCCATTTACTAAACATGTATACTCCGTGATGCTTCAAAGATCACACCCAATCACTACCGCATGATCACCCCGTGGCTGGGGGAAACCTCAATTGTGTCAAAGCATGACAATCCACACCGTGATGCCATGAAGACTCGGTCTAAAGGATAATTACACAACTACCACATAGTGCGACACTTAATGTAAGTGGGTCACCTAACGACGCATTCTCTAATACACGCCCACGATAGTCCAAGTGTCTTTACACTTTTATAGACGAGATCTATCCTCGCCTCTTAAAGACGTAAGACATCTAATATGTGCTAGTATGTTTATACTATCAATGCCCCGCTTAATAGTACATCAACTTAGAGACATTTAAGTATCAAACTTATTAAAGTGATTAGAGATCTCATCAACCATATTCGCCTATCATGGTTTCTCTATCACAGCTTTAACACTAAGGACGTTATCATATAACAATTCATAATTGGTTCCTTAAAAGAACAAATATATAACAACGTAAAAGCCATTTAATATATGTATAAACATAAAGAAATAGTAGAAATGATCCGACCCGGTCGGATCCAGTCCAACCCGATTGGGTTAGGGACACTATTCCAACAATCTCCCACTTGGCCTAAAACCAATCACTCGTACACACAAGACCAAGTTGAAACACAAGAATCTTATGCAATACTCGCAACCAGCCCTAGCCATAAACGGATCGCTATCCATGGGGACTCAGACTATCTTCATACCATGCTCCAAATGACCAAGTCAAAGGAACCGCCTCAACACACACACGAATCTTTGACGAGACCCGGGTCTTTGCTCCAAGCAATGAATCCACTTACTATACCAGCTATATTGAAACGGTGGAAGAACCGCACAAGGTTCAGGAATGAACCTTCCAGATCCATGTACTGCTCCCTGATAGCAAAATACTTAACCGCTAACTTTCACCGACAGAGTATCGGGTCAACGGGAGTATAGTGGTCACAAGGTCGAATCCACAAGGAGTAATGTCTAAGTACCAAAGCTGGCATAGAACTTAGTTCAGGCCAAAATGATGGTGGAATATATTATACTAATGCAGAAATAAAGATTATACTCACAAGTTTATTTCTAGGTATTAAAGGGTATAGCCGAACTATGATCCCACGAGTTACTTTTACCCTTTAGGAAGGACTTAACAGGGAGCGTGTCTCAACCGACCTACCTATCCAATGTAGTTTAACGACATCCACGGGTGCCAACTCCTAATTCTAGTGATTAGACTGAACAACTCGATCTAACCACCCTACGTAATGTTAATTAATTCTCCCTTTAGAAAACTGATTAACCTAACATGATTACACTCTAGATTTTCTCGAACAACGATGACAAACCTCTGTATTGGAAACGGTCCTAACAACTAGGCCGAATCTACGCAACGATCCCAAAAACCCTTTTTCCCACATCTCACCGCAAAATGCATCTATAAGTTCGATGTGTGTGAGTGAACTAGGTAGCTACTCCAATTCAAAGCTGTTATAATAAGTTTTAGGACGTGGATTAATCTTTTAAACATGATATTACGCACTACACAACTCCCTATCTCATCCCCCTTACGGTTTTCACTCGCTTTCATATAATTCGGCTATACAACGGATTAGCTACTCATGATTATGCTAGAAACGGAATTAAAAGCGGAAATTAAACTAAGGACAATAAATAAAAGAGAAATCATTACCATAAAAATTGCCGGAAATCTGATCCACAAAATATCGCAGTAAAAAGTAATCTAAAAGTTGAATCTTTGGAATTGTAACGGAAAACTAAGCTATAGAAAGTGTTAAGAATCAACGGGTGTTATCTAGAGAATCGAATGATCAAAGTATGATCAACCTACACTAAAACCGTAGAAATCACCCAAAAGTATCTAAAGTCGGCCACCATGTAAAAAGTGATGAATGAAAGCAAAGATAGGGTTGATTTTTGTCGCCGCTGGCAAGGCAAACGAGCATTTGACTCATGGTGAACGCCATTCGCTCGTGGTGATCCTGATGACGCTTAGGGTTTGTTCTTCAATGAACGAGCGCCTCAGGCTTCCTTGAAAGCACATTTGTCCTATATGAGCTTTCTTGAATTCGGGTTGAACCCATCCAAACGCTGCTTGAGGGTAATTTGGACGCTTGTTCGCCATCTAAGCCAACTTCCTCGTATCAATTACCAATTTGAAAACGCCGCTTGTATGTGGCCAAACGCTCATTTGTATGGTAACATGTTCCTCTCGCTCGAGCTTGCCGCAAACGAACGTTCACCTAAGGAAAATGCTCGCTTGGCCTAAATCCACTCCAAACTTACATTTTCTTCACTTTCATGCTACGCTCGTTTCTTCAACATGTTTCACAATCCAAAACATCGCCTTCCGTGTCCTCAAGTCGCTAAGTCCTACAATAACATATACGAACAAACACCACGCTGTAATTCCGCAAGACAAAAGTGCTCAAAAAGAGTTAAATATCGTTAAAATGCGGAGTTTACTATCGATGTGACAGCTTTTACCCCCGCATATAACTCACAATATTACTCTTAAACAGTCTAGAACTACCCAAAACATGTCAATAAAGTGATAAACGGAGGTTAAACCGCACACCAAAGTACATGAAAGTTGACTCCCATCAACCATCCCACACTTAGCCTTTGCTCGCCCTCGAGTAAATTAGGCACTCTAAAATAGACCAAGGGATCAACTTTACGAAACATGCATAGTACTCATGACATCAAGGTAAAGGTAAAGTAGACACTGAATGTAAGCCACTTGACTCTATCTTATCACGAAAACGAAGTGTGTGTGTGATAATAACCGAGGGCTACACTCAAAATGATTACCGGCTTCGAATACCGGCCAAATGCCTACACACAACTCATACCGGGCTAGAATCTTCACTAATCGAGGCAACCGAGGATAAATACCGCCAAGTAGGACTTTAAGGGTTATAATGTTAAGCTCGGACGGGTTAACCGAAAGGAAATTTGGGACCTGAGA
Source organism: Gentiana macrophylla (assembly GCA_026214975.1). Classification (NCBI taxonomy): domain Eukaryota; kingdom Viridiplantae; phylum Streptophyta; class Magnoliopsida; order Gentianales; family Gentianaceae; genus Gentiana; species Gentiana macrophylla. The sequence continues at coordinate 54,682 of JAOBSW010000050.1, read as the reverse complement.
AAAAGAAAATACGAGTGAACCTAATCATCTTATGTACTTCCTCTTCGAAAACACACCAAACCACACAAAACTCCTTCGATTTTTCTATACTCATTAATAAACACCTCCAACCTCAACATCATACTTTTATTCACTCAAAACACTCCTTCTTTGGCTTCTTTTTCTCAAACTTTATTCAAACTTTCCTTTCCTTTTTTTTCAATTCATTCTTTTTTTTTCAAAATTTTCTCGAACCAACAAGCCTCACAATAGATTTCTCGAGCTCCTCCCCTTTGTTATACTAGCTCGTACTAACCAACTCCTCTCGAAATACGCACCATCTCCCACCCCACACTTGATTCAGCAAGTGTGTCTAAAGTAACAACTAAGTCCACTCGTAGGGTGATCAAAAGAAACGTGACCAATAATATAGCTCAGGGTTAGGGTAATACAGGCTAAGTAACCAAAACGCGGCTCATTTTCGACGGTGGTCCGACCGTCCCTATCAAGGCTTAGAGGGGGTACGAGGATAAAATGTTGGGATTTTGGCTTATTTGGCTCTGGTCGGGTCAAAAAAGCGCTAGGACTCTCATCCCGTATCCGGACTAGATAAACCTTTCTATTTCACCTCGAAACTAGTGGTATAAGTCTGTATAGCAACCAAGCTAAGTATAACCACGGTTCTACGTGCACTAAAAGGGTTCGTATCGTAATAAAATAAATCACCCTGTACACATTACTCGACTACTAAGACATTTACCAACTCCATCGTGAGAAACATGCATATAACGCGGTGTTAAACCGTGAAACGTTTTAAAATTTTAAGCCACGAATCGACTCGAAACCGACATTAACTAAGCATATCACAATTACCGCACATTTATCAATCGAAACAATATAAAGCTAAGTCGATTCACCCCTACTTCGAATGAAGCAATGTCCTCGGTCGTGAATGAGATAGAAAAGAAGACTTAGCTTGTGAACCCGGCGAAAAGCGCCATCGAATCCCGTGAATGACCTCGTGTAAGCATGACCCGAAACCCTATATCAAAGTAGACAGAAACAATGCAAAGCATGCACGGGACACGGTCCTCGTGCCAAAATATATAATAGGGATATGGGGGTATAATAAAGAATAAGGCCCATCACGTCGTAAAACTCGACACGCATATGTAACGCACAAAATGGATCGCTAGAGATGGATAAAGAACCCCTACGGGTAAAGCACATAACATCTAAGCATAATAGAAAGGCCACAGTGGCACATAATACATAAATCATCCACAGTGCGTACATATAAAAGCCAAGACACGAATAAAAGTTGTAGCATGCCTTAAGGCTTTACCAAACCATCAAAAGTCAAATAGTAGCATCCAAAAACTGAGAGTATCATAAAAAGTAGCACAAATGTATCAAACTGGCTAGACAGCTCCTAACCAACCCTAATGTTCGTTAAAAACGTGTTTTAAATTTATATTATCGGAACACCCCAAGTATAAGGTACGTAGTAAAGGATGTTGCCGAGTCGTCCTAAGGGAATCGTAAAGTTATCAGATTAAGATATAACTCCTAAGTTGGTTATGTCACGAACTATTACCTAAAACTAAGGTTAATCTAACTATAAACTGAATCTAAGAAATAAACTAAAAATCTAAGGAAAAGAAAATAAAACAGCAACTAAAACAAACAGCAAACAAGAGATATTCAAGAGTGGACGAGCGTCCTCTCAGACAGACGGGCGTCCAGATACGATTTAACTAGAAATATGCAGAAAACAAAACAAAAGAAATTGAGGTTTTAATTAACTAAACTTAAGACTAGCGTTGAAATAAACGACTTTGTTTTCGAATTATAAAAGGGAAACAGTAGAACACCTAGAATCTATCACTCAACAATCGCATACAACCGATTTATGATTCGAATACAGTTTTATTGGTATGATCAATCACGAAACCGACTAAATTCCTTTAGATCAATTTCTAAGGTTTGTTTATTTTTCCAAGAAAAACAAATAACGTTCATCACAAGATCAACAATTCGTTCCCAAATTGCAATACCCAACTAACGATATATGATTCCTCAAAACATCATCAATTGTATCGATTGAAATAGAAAACTATTGTTGAATTATATTTCCATAGAAATTCAAACAACATAGAGGTTCATTGACATTCCTATCTAATGAAACTCTTAACCAATAAATCAGGATTCAAACGATAAATAAAACAAAATATTCAAAATCATAACTAAAGATAAACTAACGAATCATGGTTGTGATGACGTTGATGTGATATCCTCCGGTTGTTCCATCACTATGCGCTTAGCCAACAATCATGTTGTTAGACATAATCATTGGGATGGAAGGATTCATCTTTGACTCTCCTCCTTGAATGATGCGGTTTGCTAGGGGTTTGTTATGAGGGAATAATGTGTATCGATGTCCCCAGGGTTTAATACACGCCGCTATTTATAGGATTTTAGGTCGGCTAGGGTTAAAATCGGCACCGACGCCCGCCCAAGGTCATGGACGCCACCCAGATTGCAAAACTTATTTGAGTCGGGCCGAGCCGATTGACGCACGCCTCAGCTGCGCCCACTTCTGGGCCCAAACTTGCTTTGAATCAAAAATATCATCCTCGACGCCGCCCACTATCTTCGACGCCACCCCGCTTGAACGGCCGTTCAATAATCTGGACGCCAGTTCAGAGACGCGAAAACTTGATTTTCTCATATCTATCTCTTTCCAATCAAATCCAATCACCATTATCTCTTCCTCTTTAATTAAATCCGACTTGATCATCTTTGAATTACCTCTTGAGCTCGAATTTGTGCATCTATAACACATAAAAAATATCCCAAAATGTAATAATGTCCAATTAAATATAAATTCATCAATAAAACGCATAAATTGACTAATTTTGTGATTAACTTACTAAAACACCACATGCTCAATATTTCGTCTAAACACTTATTTCTTTATGCAAATAATACAAATACGGGGGAAATTATCATAAAATATAGCCTTATAAAACATATAAAAACACCCTTAACAACTCCCCCACACTTGAACTTTTGTTCGTCCCGAGCAAAACAATCAAAACTATAGCTCAACTTTCATGCAATCCACATAGATCTCCAACTCACGTAACAAAAGATATAACAACTATAGCAAACAATACCATCACAGAGATAGATTCAGTGTATGTGTGACAAGCCCTTTTCTAATTTATCAAGTCTTTCAAAGACATATCCTCTCAAAAATCCAATGACTATCCTAGATATAGGCGTGTAAATAGCTCCACTCAAAGCCTTCTCACGTGCACTCGAGGGATAATCCCTACAAAGATATCATGCGGTTCTACTGGGTATAAGATCCATGATAACAAAGACTTCACTTTATTTGTATTCATCATTTTCAAAATTCTCAAACTAACGCAAATCAGAATAAGCTCTTACCCGTCATAGTAGAGTAGGACATTTCGTGATAATCCCCTGCCTACTCAAATCATTAGGTAGCTATAAACTGACTGTCGTGAGCTATTGGTCATCATAGTGGTATAGGACATACGTGGTATACCCTACCTCACTCAAATCATTAACCAGCTTTCGACAAACGTATTTATTGATAATTCATTGCTTATTCATTCACTTTTTCTTTAAAAGACATAAGTTACATCTCACTTATCACATTCAACCCCTATGATATTCACAGTACACGGTCTAACTAAGGTGTTACCATACTGACCTTCTTAAGATACTCATCAAAATAATGAAAGGATATAGTTCAAAAATCTTGCTTCAATATCAAAGGCTCTCGTGAACGTGAAAAACGAATACTATCTCCATAAAAGTAAAGACACGCTATAATTATCACTAAGTCACATACTATCATCGTTAGAAAACTACAACTAGCAAGCATTGCAGTTTCAATCATATGCTCGAGACTCACAAAAAATTTAAATTTCGACGAAATTGAAAAAAATTCACTCATATTTCAAAGATATAGCATAAAAACATACCTGCACACCCCCCATTAATCGAAATCACATTATGTCCTCGTAATGTGCAAATAAAAGAAAAAGAAACTTATTTGGTTTCAACAAAGGTTGTCGGATGAAAGTTGGCAGAGGTCGCCGAGCATGAATATACCGCGACAACTCGAATAGACAACACCGACATAAAAGCTTGTGAACCTCGCTCCAAAGTATCTCGCAACACTCGACATACCATATAATCTCGGGTACAAGGGTATATGAAAGCGCATAAGACATTCAAAGAAGACGTAAACGGAATAAACATCTCACTCAAACAACCAAGGTACTACTTCTATAAATAACTAACCTAAAAGGAAAATAAAACAAAACTAGGTTGCCTCCTAGGAGCGCTCTTTTAATGTCATTAGCTTGACACAATCCTCAAAGTCAACCCGGGTCGGGCCACTTTGGCTTAAATGCGGCCACCTCATCATCGTAATCGAGTGAAGGACCGAGGTTTGACCACAACCTCCACAAGTGAATGGCCCTACCAAGTTTTTTAACTTGGTTCTCCGTGACAAAGATCGACTTTCGCCTTTGTCTCAACTTCTTCTACATGTGGCACCAAAGGCAATGATAGGTGCAGGAATCGTGGTAGAAGCTTTTTTAAGGTAAGAATGTCATCATTCAAGCAAAGAAATTAGCTGGAATCTCATCACAAATCAAAGACATCGCACGCCAACCAACTTTTGAAAGCATATGACCTCGTGTACTTCATAAGGTTGGCCAAAATACTTTTTCAATCTATGACCGCTCACTTTGAAAGGTTGACCGCTGTACTTTCGAGAGGAAATCGCTTCCCCGGATGAACTTCGACAATTTCAAAGGTCCGACCATCTGACTTAAGCTTGCCAAAGAAACGGATGTAATCTGGTGTTGTAAAGTAAAGCCATCTCTCCTACCTTGAAATCTCTCGTCCTTTATTTTAGCATCATGGAGCGCTTTCGTTCTTTCCTTGCTCACTTGGCATTCTCGTAGGCCCCGAGTCCGAATTCATCGAGCTCATGCGATTGCAGTATAATCTTTTTCGCCACAGAGCCGCTATCGAAGTTCAAGTATTTAATAGCCCAAGAAGCTCGTGGCTCCACCGACCGGGTAGATGGCATGCCTTGCCGTAAACCATTTGAAAGGGCGACGTACCCATAGGGGTCTTGAACGCAGTACGATAAGCCCAGAGTGCGTCGTCCAACTTCAGACTCCAATTGGATCTATTGGAATTCACCGTTTTCTCCAAAATCCGCTTTAGACTTCTGTTGCTTACCTCGACTTGGCCACTGGTTTGGGGGTGGTATGGTGTTCCAATTCTATGCTTGACACCATATCTCTCAAGAATTTTATCCAGCGGTGCATTACAAAAATGCGATCCTTCATCACTGATAAGGGCTCTAGGACAGCCAAATCTAGTAAAGATATTCTTTTGCAAGAATTTCTTTACAACTTTGTGATCATTGGTTTGGGTGGCTATAGCCTCTACCCATTTAGAAACATAATCAACGCAGACTAGGATATATTTATTGCCGCACGATGATGGGAAGGGTCCCATGAAATCGATGCCCCACACGTCGAAGACTTCACATTCCAAGATAGGCCTCAAAGGCATCTCCATCCTATTACTGAGCCTCCCTACTCTTTGACATCTGTCACAGCCTTTGCAAAAGGCTTCAAAGGTCTTTGAACAGAGGGGGCCAAGAAAACCGACTTGAAGGATTTTCGCAATGCTTTTGGTGCTCCGTAGTGTCCACCAAATAGACCACTATGACATTGCTCTAAGATATCCAATTGTTCATGTTCGAACACACCTTCTAAGCAACCCGCCTTTGCAGACTTTAAACAAATGCGGATCCTCCCATACGAGATACTTCAAGTCACCGAAAAACTTCTTCTTTCCTCGACACGTCATCTCTTCTAAATGCCCAATCAGCAAAGTAATTGACGTAATCAAGATACCACGGCCTCACATTCTCTAGTCTCATTAATTGCTCAATCGGAAAGTCAATGCCTATTTCCTTCGGATTTTCGCCACCCTCGCTCACTAGGCGAGATAAGTGATCACTACAACATTTTCGCTACCCTTCTTATCCTTAATTTCAAGGTCAAATTCCTCGTAGAATCGTAATCCATCTCAATAACCTTGGTTTAGCATCCGTTTTTTCCATAAGGTAGCGTAACGCCGCTGCGTGATCTGTCCAAACCACAACTCGAGACCGAGAGAAGGTAATCTTCAAACTTATCCATAGCAAAACGCATCGCTAGAATTCTTTCTCTCGTAGTAGTGTAGTTACACCGAGCCGGGTTCAAAGTTCGCTCGCATAGTAGATTGGTCTCGAACTTATCAATTCTTCGCCTAAACTGCGCGCTATAGCGTAGTTAGAGGCATCGCATATGAGTTCGAAAGGTTTAGTCCAATGGGCGCGATCAAAATGGGGGCAATCGTTAACTTATCCTTTAAGCATTTGAAAGCTTCTTTACACCCATCATCAAATACGAACTCTACTTCTTCTTTCAAAGAAAGTTGGATAGCGGCTTGGCTATTGTCGAAAAATCTTTAATAAATCGCCGATAGAAGCCAACATGTCCTGTGAATCCTCGTACTCCTTAATCGTCTTTGGATATGACATTTTCTCAATGGCATCTACTTTAGCCCTATCCACCGAATACCTTCACCGACAACTTGTGTCCCAAAACAATCCTTCACAACTAGAAAATGGCATTTCTCCCAAGCTTAAGCACCAAATTTTTCTCAACACATCATCGAGTACCATATCTAGATTCATTAAGATCTCATCAAAGCTGCCGCCATAGATCGAGAAGTCATCCATAAAGACCTCCATGCATTGCTCTACAAGTCCGTCAAAAATGGCTAACATGCACCGTTGAAAAGTCGCGGGTGCATTGCATAGGCGAATGGCATTCGCGAAAAGCAAAAGTACTGGATGGACACGTAAACGTGGTCTTTTCTGGTCATTAGGATCGATGGCTATCCGAAGTACCTGCAATATCCATCGAGAAAACAATAATATTTGTGACCACTCGCCTTTCAATTAGTCGGTCAATGAAGGGTAAGGGAAATGATCTTTTGCGTTGACTTCGCTCAATCTGCGATAATCAATGCGCACTTATAACTAGTCACAAGACGTAAAGCAATTTCCTCCCTTTTCATTTTTTCACGGTAATACCCCTTCTTTGGCACAACTTGAGTAGGGCTAACCCACTCACCGCCGGCGATGGCATAAATAATCCCCATATCAAGCCATTTGATGATCTCCTTTTTGACAACCTCCTCGCATATGCGGATTCACCTTTCTTTGCGGTTGTCCGACCTTTTCGCTTCCTTCCTCCGCTCGATCTTATGCATGCATACATCCGGGCCGATTCTCCGATATCGCCCACCGCCATCCGAACGCGAGGATATGTTTCTCCAAAGACTGACAATTCCGCCTCCCTTTCCAGGCTCGAAGCTAGATGAGATGATTAGAGGCAACTTATCGCCGTCTTTAAGAAAGATGTATTTTAGATGTCATGGAAGTGGCTTCAACTCTAAGTCACAGTGGTTGGTCGATACTTGATTTTAACGGACCACCTCTTTCTTTTTGAGTGAGGACCGGTTGACTGAAGAACACTTCATCTTCCTGGGGTGTTATCCCAGAAAGGTATTGAATAACGTCATCAAAAGGGATCTCCCTGTCAGCTTCCGTTTTTTCTTTGCTATGTTCAATCATCTTCTTAAGCTCTTCTTCTTCAAGTTCATCTGCAAGTCGCTCCCAATCATCCAACTCCCAATGGGTAGCTTCTCTCCAGAATTCGATTTCATCCCAGCTTCCCATTAAAACGTCCTCTTCTGCAAGGTTAAAGTTTGCCTGATTTAGCTCCTTCAGATCACTACTGCTCATCCCTGGAATGTCCCAATTTTTCTGTTCACTCATAGGCCTAGTGTGCGCAAGTTGTTGAGACAACTCTGCAGTGACTATGGTCCGTGAACAGTTATTTTCTTCTTCGTGATTTGTGGCATCCAGGGTTACTGCCTCTCTGAGTTCTTTATCAGGGTCAGATTCATCCCCATAAATTGCTTCAATGAATGAAATTCCCTGAATTGGGGATTCTTCAGAACTTTTACCTTGCTCAAAGGTAATGGAAGTGTTTTCTACTCTCAGAGTAATTTGGCCAGTGTGGAAGTCAATTGTGGCGGCAGAGGTGTCTAAGAAAGGCCGCCTAGGATCGTGGGCATTTCTTGTCGATTGGTAATCCAATATAACCCAATCGGTTGGAAACACTAATTGTTTAACATGGATCGTAACATTGTTAACACAACCGGCCGCTAAACGGCTAGATTTGTCTACCAACCAAGAGAGATGGGCGCCCTTAGCCTTTTGTCCAACCCGAGACTTTTGCGTATGTTCAAAGGCATCACATTAACAGAGGCACCGTGAGTCGCATAAGACATTGTGGAACGTCGCGCCTTCAATCCTGCAAGAGATTGAGGGTCGTCCGGGTCACCACGCTTTATTGCAATGCTCGAGAAATTGCCGAGCATTCTTCGCTTAGCACTTCATCCGCCATTCCTTTCACCTTCTTCTTACTTCCACAAAGCGCCCTAAGAAACTTGGAGCATTTAGGCATCTCGCTTAACACTTCGGCAAGAGGCATAGTCACCATGGTTTCTCTGGCGCAGCTTCCTCACTCCATCGTAAGTTTTATCGAGTTCAAAGTATTCTCATTTTTCTTTGTCGGATAAGGAAGGGTTTTCGGATGATTGATTGGAATTTGATTTTTAATGGCTTCATCCTCCTTATCCTTCCATCCGACAAACTTTTCAAATTTTCTTTTAGTCGTGGTTCGGCCATCCGACTACTCTTTTCAACATCATCATCACTTTCCCCGAGGAATCATTATCATTCACCTCTCGCCACTGCCGCTTTCTTCGGTATTTGTCTGCCGCTTATCCCCTCTCAACTCATGGCGTCGGGAGGGGCTACTCGCTTCCGGCGACTTCTCGGTCCAACTCTCTTCCGCTTCTAAGTGTAATCGCATTCAACTCCTTCTCTTGTCCATAATTCCACCGCGTGTGATGGCATTACTGTACTTACTTCGCTTTAGGATTTTTATCTCGTGTAACTCGGCAGCTTTCCTTGGGGCCTCGCTTGCTTGTTGATCACCATCTCGCCAATCTGCTCTCTATCGCCTTTTGACCGGTGGCTAGTGCTTGCACCATATCTACTAGCTCATCGAATTTCTTTTGAGAGATGAGAGGTGGTGTGGATTTTGTGTTTGAGCCCAATTGCCTTGGGGCCTTTGATTGTTGGAGTTGAAGGACTCGTTGAATTGATGCGCCAGTGGCGATAATAATCGCTTTCGCGGATTTCCGGAAAGTTACGGTTTGGATTATAGCTTGATTGACCGTAATTTTGATTGAAATTACGAAAAGTTTGATTCTCGTTGCCTATCGCATTTACTTCATCTCCGTTTCATTGCTCGCTCGCGTTCCCGTAAGACTCATGTCCGCCGATCCTTCGTTGTTGTGCATTTGTAAATTAGCCATCTGTTGGTTTATCATTTCCACTTGAGCAACCAACATCTCGTAATCACAGATCGCTTGCAACAGATTTCCTCTTATCTTCCTCAACATGGGTCTTCCTAGAGGTTGACCACATGTTGTTCTTGGCAATTGTTTCAACTACCCTATAGGCGATCATCTCCTCCGCCTAAAAAGATCCATGAGTCGTGGAATCTAGATAATCTCTATTGGGTTGAGTAACACCCTGATAGAATAATTCTAGAGCTCATGTCGAGTGTATCCATGGTTAGGGCATTTCCTCATTAACAAATTCAACCTTTCCCGTGCCTTTCTACGCTTTCTCCTTCTAATTGCTCAAAATTAGCTATATCACGCTTAAGGCCCATTATCGCTCCAGAAAAACAATTTCAGAGCGAAGGCTCTTTAACATCGCCCGTACGGAGAGAGTGATGGGGTAAGGATTTGAACCATCTGCTTGCTTCACCTTTTAAAGCAAACGGGAAAAGTTTCACTTAACAATCTCGTAATCAACACCGGATAATGGCTCGCTTCGCAAATTTGAACAAAAGTGGACAAGAAGTCATGAGGATCTTCTTGAGCAAAGCCATGAAAGAGCTATTTTGGACCACCCAACCACTCCATTCTTCGATCAAAATGTACTTGCCCCATATCCGGAGGTCGAATAGGTCTATGCCCTCCAGAAGTCTTGGTTAAGATAAGGGCATAGGGGTCTTGATTTAGCCGGGCTTGTTGGGCTTGATGGAGTTGTTGCAATTGGTTTTGTAGCCCACCTTGTTTGATTCTGTTGTTGTTGTAACAACTCAGTATTTGTTGAAGGAGCCGATTCACCGGAGCTTGAGGGTCTGGATTTTGATTTGGGAGGGCTGGATTAGGAGGAACTAGATTCGGATTTTGAACTTGGTCACCATGATGTCTAGATCGGGAAAAAGCCTTCTTCTGGATGGACCGCCCGGTTCTGATCAAAGAGGAGAGGTCCTTCTTGCTTCGGTTTGCATAAACCAGAGGACAATTTGATGAGGTCAACACCGACTAAAAGTCGTTTGATGTAAGAGTTAACCTTGGAATACAAGCTAAGAGAAGAAAGGAGAAGAACAAGAAAGATAGACGGACGGGCGCTCGTAATCGTGAACGAGCGTTTGTCTAGTGGAAGTTCCCGGACGGGCGCCTGGTTCAATAGACGCCGCCTGCGGTGTACTAAAAGCGCTTCGAGAGGCATATTTACTAAACAAACGGGCGTTTGGAGAGGCCAGACGCTGCGTTCGATCGCTTAAACAGATAAAAGGATTTTTTCTCGAATGAACGGGCGTCAGATGATTGGACGCTCGCTCAAAAAGAAAAACGAGGATCAGAGCAGAAAAACAACAGGAAACAGAAGATAACCAAACTGAGACTAAGGAAAACAAAACTAATCTAAAACCTAAGAAAGTTACTAACTAGAGAAACTATACCTACGAAGAATCTGACAACCGTTACCGATTCCCCGGCAACGGCGCCAAAAACTTGTTCGTTAAAAACGTGTTTTAAATTTATATTATCGGAACACCCCAAGTATAAGGTACGTAGTAAAGGATGTTGCCGAGTCGTCCTAAGGGAATCGTAAAGTTATCAGATTAAGATATAACTCCTAAGTTGGTTATGTCACGAACTATTACCTAAAACTAAGGTTAATCTAACTATAAACTGAATCTAAGAAATAAACTAAAAATCTAAGGAAAAGAAAATAAAACAAAGAACTAAAACAAACAAAGAAACAAGAGATATTCAAGAGTGGACGAAAGTCCTCTAAGATGAGACGGGCGCCCAGATACGATTTAACTAGAAATATGCAGAAAACAAAACAACAGAAATTGAGGTTTTAATTAACTAAACTTAAGACTAGCGTTGAAATAAACGACTTTGTTTTCGAATTATAAAAGGGAAACAGTAGAACACCTAGAATCTATCACTCAACAATCAGACAACCAGTTTATGATTCGAATACAGTTTTATTGGTATGATCAATCACGAAACCGACTAAATTCCTTTAGATCAATTTCTAAGGTTTGTTTATTTTTCCAAGAAAAACAAATAACGTTCATCACAAGATCAACAATTCGTTCCCAAATTGCAATACCCAACTAACGATATATGATTCCTCAAAACATCATCAATTGTATCGATTGAAATAGAAAACTATTGTTGAATTATATTTCCATAGAAATTCAAACAACATAGAGGTTCATTGACATTCCTATCTAATGAAACTCTTAACCAATAAATCGTGATTCAAACGATAAATAAAACAAAATATTCAAAATCATAACTAAAGATAAACTAACGAATCATGGTTGTGATGACGTTGATGTGATATCCTCCGGTTGTTCCATCGCTATATGCGCTTAGCCAACAATCATGTTGTTAGACATAATCATTGGGATGGAAGGATTCATCTTTGACTCTCCTCCTTGAATGATGCGCGTCGCTAGGGTTTGTTATGAGGAATAATGTGTATCGATGTCCCCAGGGGTTTAATACACGCGCTATTTATAGGATTTTAGGTCGGCTAGGGTTAAAATCGGCACCGGACGCCGCTCCAAGGTCATGGACGCCACCCGTATTGCAAAACTTATTTGAGTCGGGCCGAGCCGGGATTGACGCCGCTCAGCTAGCGGCCCACTACAAATGTCCCAAACTTGTGAATCAAAAATATCATCCTGGACGCTTAACTCAACTATCTTGACGCTTGATCCGCTTGAACGGCCGCTCAATAATCGACGCCACCGATTCGAGACGCGAAAACTTGATTTTCTCATATCTATCTCTTTCCAATCAAATCCAATCACCATTATCTCTTCCTCTTTAATTAAATCCGACTTGATCATCTTTGAATTACCTCTTGAGCTCGAATTTGTGCATCTATAACACATAAAAAATATCCCAAAATGTAATAATGTCCAATTAAATATAAATTCATCAATAAAACGCATAAATTGACTAATTTTGTGATTAACTTACTAAAACACCACATGCTCAATATTTCGTCTAAACACTTATTTCTTTATGCAAATAATACAAATACGGGGGAAATTATCATAAAATATAGCCTTATAAAACATATAAAAACACCCTTAACAACTAACACCGGACACAGACAACAAAAGTAACAGCATATATAAAAATAAAATCACGTCTGTCCGGGCGCATCATCACCAGCAGCAGTAGTAGGAGCATCAGTGGTAGCTCCTGCCTCCATCTCCTCAGTCTCATCGTCAGACGATGACCCATCCTCAGAATCAGACTGTGCAGCAGCATCCTCAGCAACAAATTGTGTAATAGCTCGCTCAATATTGTCTGAAAACGATAATCAATGGCACTCGGGGCGAACACAGCAGGTTCCATCGGCAGTCTACCCTGACTCAGCAGTAGGAGGAGAGTCAGGATATTATCATGTGTTTGCTTCTGATCCTCAATCCAGTTCCTAAAACTGTTGGCCATACTCAACCTCTGACGAACTGAGGGAGAAAAAGTGAGAACTGGTGGTGCCTGAGCAGGAGCAGAAGATGAACTAGGCTGCCTCGACGCCATAAGTCGTAACTGAGTAGGAGTCTTAGGCTTTTCTCTCTTCAACATTGGAGGGTTCTTGGGCTTGTGGTCCTCGGTGTACTCCGGTACCTTTGCATCCTTACACAAGTTATATATGAGATGGGGACAAATCAAACTGCGTGAATAGACCTTCTGATTGGCCGCACACTTGTCAAAAATCGCCTGACCCACGTCCACATTTAGATTATAATTTAGGGCATACAATATCCCAAGATCAGAAATGTCGAATGGGTCAAGTTATTCTTGGGTAGAAGGCGGTTTTGGATGAACTGGCAATGAACCTTCCAATCTTCACCCCAAGACGAGGTGACCAACTGTTTTCCCACTCCGCCATCTCCAAGGGTCCACTGAACATCCGGGCAAACCAACAACCGGAGGTCCTCTAACGGGTCCCCACCGGGATCCTTCCTCGCCTTGATCTCCACTTTGTAATCCAACCCCTCAAATGGTTGCAACCGTATTTCTTATTAATAGCCTTAGCAGTAAACGGCACCTTCACTCCCCGAACCTTCACTATCCCCGGTGCTAGGCTCGACTCAGAAAAGTTTGCATAAAACTCACGCACCACAGTAGCATTCACCTTCCACTCCGGAGTTGTCATCAACGCCCCACTTTCGATCAGTCAAACGCTTACTCCTTGTCGATATCGTAGGGGTGGAAAGCTCTCTACCAAAGATCATGCGGTGTGAATAATGTCGGTTATACAAATCCCGAGCTTTATTATGGACAAACCACTTATCAAACGGGATCGGGGCTAGAGTCTCCCTTCTCGGGGTTACCAATTGTGGCCTAACATTTTCCTCTACTGAAACCCAGCTCTAACTTCAGGTGCGACTCTAGGTGCCTGCACTACTTGTTCAACCTTAACTGATTGCTCCACCCGTGTCTCCCTAACCACCGGATCAATCTGTCTTCTTTCGTACCAACGAGCTAACACGCTCATGATCCGTGGTCGAATCCGATTCATCTCTCAATGGGGCCTTAGAATGATCCCGAGTTGCCACTAGCCGGTTATGTCGCTCTCTGAACTCGATCCCTTGGTTGGGATTCACCGGCCTAGGGTTCACGACTTTCTTCTTATTACCCACATCTCTAGCAATATCCTTACCATAACGTTTCTGTCCTGAGGCCCCCTTCTGATCACCAGTACGCCCCATAATATCTCACACTGACAACCGCACCAAACCCAAACCAAAAACAAGCAAACACCAACCCGATTATCATCCAATCGGGATTTCCCAACACCACCAACACAAACCAACCCAAAACCATAATGTAGACGTCACAAACCAGTCAAAACCATCCACAGGGCATCACCAAAGCACACACAAAACAAAAAACAAAGAATAATAAGCCTAATCAGTGACAGTTCATTTAAGGTTTGAGTCGAAAATCGAACCTCAGAAAAACGTGAATTAAAGTACGAAAAGCTTAGTTATTCTTACCAATAAGGATGCTAGGATGACGATGGAGTTGACGAAAATTCCGGATGATGCACAAATCAGCCAAAGATTGAATTTTTTCGACTTTGAACACTGCCCTAGAAAGGGTCTCGAATTTGGCCAAAACAGGATTGTTGATGGATTTGGGTTAGTGAAATGAAAAGAGGGGATCAAGAGGTGTTTGTGTGGCTTGAAATTACTCCGATCGGGTTAAAAACGAAGAATCTAGGTGAAAAAGGGCAAAGAGTTTCGGGTTTTTCAAATTTTGATGGGCCTGAAAAATAAACAGCCGGGGGGGCTATTTATAGAAGATGGCCGAACAAGCATTTTCCCTGAGTCGAACGCTCGTTTACCTGGAATCATATGAACTGAACGAGTGTTCGCAGGGTAGCCAAACGCTAGTTTGGATTATCACCAAAGGGATACAGAGAGTGGGGATATTTGATGAACGAGCATTTGCAGGGTAGCCAAACGCTCGTTTGGATTATCACTAAAGGGATACAGAGAGTGGGGATATTTGATGAACGAGCGTTTGCAGGGTAGCCAAACGCTCGTTTGAGGGCAAAGAGCTCAAACTCAAAAAAAAATTCAACCCCGACTCGATTTCAACCGCTGTTCTAACACTTTTAAGATCAAGAATACTCAGAAAACTCAGAGAATGGTGGATTGCCTCCCACCAATCGCCTTTGTTTTACGTCGTTGGCTCGACAGATGACTTATACAGCACTGATTTATTTTTTTCACAGTTATAATACCGGCACGAACGAGGAAGCGAGGATAGAAAGATAGGATGGTGGGTTGTCAAGATCAGAAATGTCAAGATTTTAAGTCCATGACGAGACTCAGAAAAGATCTATCAAGGTTCGGGATCTGTTAAATGTACAACCTCGAGAGCCGCATCGAAAGGCAACTTCTCATACTTCTTCAGATGAAGACCGTTCGTGATGAACGTCCCGTGCTTTGGATGAGTCACCTCGATGGCCCCTGAATCAAAAACTATCAAAACCTTATAAGGTCCCGACCACCTCGACTTAAGCTTTCCTTGAAATAAATGAAGGCGAGTATTAAAGAGAAGAACCTCATCACCAATGTTGAAAACATGAGGTTTCATCAACTTGTCGTGATGCATCTTGGTCGTTTCCTTATATTTCGCCGAAATATCATAAGCTTGAAGGCAAAACTCATCTAGTTCATTTAACTGCCCCATCCTTCTCTCACCGATTAACGCGTCATCCATATTCAGATTCTTAATTGCCTAATAGGCCTTCTGTTCTACCTCTATGGGAAGATGGAAAGCCTTGCAAAGATAATCATGTAGGGTGGCATACCTATGGGTGTCTTAAACGCAGTTCGGTGTGCCCAGAGCGCATAATCTGACTTCTTAGACCAATCCTTAAGATTTGAATTGACAGTCTTCTCCAAGATTCTCTTAATCCCTCGATTGGTTACCTCAACTTGTCCACTAGTTCTGGGGTGATAGGCGGTGCCTAAATTATGAGTCTCCCATACTTAACTAGCGCTTTTATCAAACTCTCTATTCGCAAAGTGATCGCCATTGTCACTAATTATCGCCGAGGTACTCCAAAGCGGGACAGAATATGTTTCTTAAGAAACCTTATGACTACATGTTTTTTCATTAGTAGGTGAAGTGATTGCCTCAACCCACTTCGACACGTAATCACAGGCAACAAGAATGTACTTATTCCCGAAAGAAGACGGATATGGTCCCATGAAGTCTATTCCCCATATATCAAAGACCTCACACACTATTATCGGTTTCTAAGGCATCTCATTTCTCTTTGAGATCCGTCTGAAAGCGCTGACAGGCATCACACGTCTTTACATACGCATGTGCATATTTGAAGATAGTGGGCCAGTAAAACCCACTTTGTAGCACCTTCAACACTGTTCTCTCGCCCGAGAAGTGGCCACCAACCTCTTTATCATGGCAGAACGAGAGAATACTCACTACCTCTCCATCATCGACACATCTCCTCGAATCCCATCTCACACATAACCTAAAAAGTAAGGGATCCTCCCATACATAACGGTTCACCTCACTATACAACTTCTTTTACTCGTTCTCATCAAACTCGGGATCTACTGAACCCACACTCATGATAATTTACAAATGATGCATACCACGGGTTCCCTTTCTTCCCTCTTTGCATAAAATTCCTCGCTTAACTCCGGAGCATCGTATCCACTACTTAACAACCGCTTCATCCCGAAAGCGGTCATCTATCTCAACCTTAGTAAGGCATCTCTCCTCACCCGGTTGCATCCTACTCAGGTGGTCAGCTACCACATTCTCACACCCCTTCCTATTCTTAATCTCTACGTCGAATTCTTGAAGGAGCAAGATCCACCTCAACAAGCGTGGTTTTGTGTCCTTCTTAGGCAATAGATATTGCAACGCATCATGGTCTGTATGAACTATGACTTTCGACCCAACTAAGTACGACCGGAACTTATCGAAAGCAAAAATGATGGCTAGAAGTTCCTTCTCAGTGGTAGCGTACTTTTGATGAGCCGGATTCAGTGTATGACTCGCATAGTAGATAGGTCGAAACAGTTTATCGACCTTCTGACCTAGGACATCTCCTACAGCATAGTCACTTGCATCGCACATGACTTCAAACTCGTTGGACCAATCGGGTGCCACAACGACATGAGCCAAAGTAAGAAGTTTCTTGAGTGTTCTAAAGGCATATACACATGCCGCATCAAAAACACCGGGAGCTCCCTTCATCAACTGAAGGGTAAGAGGTCTAGCAATTTGGGGAAACCCGGGGATGAACCTACGATAAAAACTTGCATGACCCAAGAATGATCTCAGGGTCTTCAGATTTATGGGCATAGGAAGCTTAGCTATTGTCTCTATCTTAGCTCTATCAACCTCTATTCCCTTCCCCAACATTTTATGGCCTAACACAATTCCCTCAGTGACCATGAAATGACACTTCTCCCAATTTAAAACTAGGTTTGTCTCTTTACAACGCTCAAGCACCTTATCAATGTTAGACAAACACTCCTCAAAAGTGTCACAAAAAACACTAAAGTCATCCATAAAGGCTTCCATAAACCGTTCTATCATATCAGTAAAAATGGCGACCATGCATCGCTGGAATGTCGCGGGTGCATTACACAACCTGAACGGCATTCTTTTGAATGCGAAGGTGCCATAAGGACACGTGAAGGTAGTCTTATCCTAGTCAAGTATATCAATGTGGATCTGATAGTATCTGTTGGGAATTTTATGTTTTAAATTTATAATCCAGTCTAACCCCAAGTGCAAAGTTTATGTAATGCAATGGCTCGACCGGGTCATCCACAGGGAATCGTAATATATCTAGTTTTAATCAATTTTTCGTAAGTTGTCGCTGTTATTATTGTTATCACTAGAATTATATAATAATGTCCTCCACTTAACAATTGACAAAAAACTACAATTAAAATAAAACAAAATGAAACTAGTAGTAAAAACAATAGAAAACAAACTGGACAGAAAATTAAAAATCTAAAGCCAACGAAGATAGTTGCGAACCGAATAATGAAAATAATTCTATTCTATAAACTAAATAAAAAAATTATAAAATTGCTATGGTGATAACAAATGATTTTTTTTCAATGAATTTAACAACGAACAAGCAATGATCCACCGATCCTGCAACCCTCAATTTCTTCTCTAAGGTTGTCTAGTGATGATTTAATAAGAATTGT
This sequence comes from Gentiana macrophylla, assembly GCA_026214975.1. Classification (NCBI taxonomy): domain Eukaryota; kingdom Viridiplantae; phylum Streptophyta; class Magnoliopsida; order Gentianales; family Gentianaceae; genus Gentiana; species Gentiana macrophylla. The sequence goes on along the minus strand of JAOBSW010000050.1, from coordinate 36,389 downwards.
GGTTCACCTATCATAGGTATGAATTTATAACATCTTAGGAAAATTCACCTATCAATCTTTTTCGTCCATCGATCCTAAAGATTAACGCTTTAATTATCAAGGTGTGAAATTTGTCAATCTCGTAACCTAGATATTCAACCTAACAACTATCGTTAATTAGATTAAAAATCCAATCTTTACTATGGTGATCTTAGTTTAACAACGATTCTCATCAAATATTAAACATCAAACAGCAATACATTCATCAATGAAATTGCATAATAACAATAAAAACATAGAAAAGATACAATCTCATTAAAACTCACAAACAATCCAAAGAGTCGAAATTGAGATCTTTTGCAACGATCGGTTTCACAAAGCTCGTTCAAGAAAGCCTCACCCTCGACCATCGCCACACGAGCAAAATAAAAAAATACAAAACACTCGGTCGATCGAGTGTCGTGGTTCGGCCGACCGAGCCCTACGCTTTTTTTTTTTTTTCTTGTCGCCTCTGTTCTCCGGATGCTTTTTCGTGTCTTCTCTGTTCCAATGATTGCGTCCTTTTATAACCTTCTTCGAGCTAGGGTAATAATTATCCTATTTCCTTTTCTTTAAAAATAAAAACTAAACCCTAATAAAAATATAATAATTCCAATTTTGTCCTTCTAGATAAGTCTTCAAATAAAATGCTGTTCGAAATCCTTCACTTCGTTGACTCGCTCCACGATATACTCGTCGTACCTACAACATAATAAAACGTGCAAAGTGTAACATCACATATATAAATAGATAATTGCTAATAAAATCACGTAAATAACCCGACTTTGCACTCTAATACTTTCCGACTTCATTCTTTCAATAAATCCATTAAACACTTAATTTTCTATAAAAATTAATAAAATACCAAGGATATTGTTACGAAATAATGTAATATAAATCGTAAAAATCACCGTAAACAACTCCTTCACACTTAGCTTTTGCTCGTCCCGAGCAAGACAAAACAAGACCAAGGCTTAGATTCACTTAGTACCACAAAGTTCCAACCAAAAAGAATAAATATAGATATCTTGACAGAAGTATACAAATGATTTAATAAGTTAGAGGTTCACCCCGGTGTGTGTGCAGAGCCATATAAAATTTCCACTAAGTCCAAACTTGAAACTTTCCAAGCAACTAGCAAATACCCATCTAAACTAGAAAAAGATGATGATACTTATAACATGTGCCCTACAAAACGTAACATGTCCTGAAAAGGATGATAGAATGTGTTTAGGATCTTTCTGACATACTTAGAGGATATTCCTACAACATGCCTGGTCGGTTTATACTGGGGATAAGATAGGCAATAACTAAGTCTTCCACTTATTCATACCACTTTCCTTACGTAAGTTGATTCAATTAACTTTCACATATAAACGCACATCAGAATGAGCTATTGCCCGTCATAGTAGAATAGGACATTCGGGATATGCCCTACCTTACTCAAATCATAAGGCAGCTTCTTCCTCGATCGTCGTGAGCTTTTGGTCATCATAGTGGTATAGGACATTCGTGGTATGCCCTACCTCACCCAATCATCGACTCAACTTCCGACACACCCAATTTTTCATTATTTTAACACCAACTTCCCAAGCACGAGTGAGTTACGCTTCACTTATCACATTCAAACCTAGGACATTCACAAGATGTCATACTGATTCTAAATACAAACTATTATAATTCCCATGACACGTACATTAGCACTAAGCACAGAATACTCATAAGATGATCAAATGTTACTAATCTAAATGGGTACAGCTTTATAATTTATAGCTCGTCATTTAACATGGCTACGTGAATGTATGTCGGGTGAGACATCTGACCTACTAAACATACAGTATAAAGCATCAATGACTATAATATGCCATGGTTGGAAACCACAACAGTAGTAAGCCAAACAAAATATGAACTTGCTCGGAACAAAAACAAAAAATTTTAAAAATTTTCAAGTTTTCAGCTCTTTCTAAGCATGGTAATAGATTAAGCACAATTGTAGGTACATACAACCCCCCCCACACTTAAACAACAACATGTCCTCATGTTGTGCAAATTAAGAAGAAATAAAGTACTTAGCGATTTGGTATAGAAAGTCGACCCGTTGGTCGTGCACAAGCATGAAAAGGCCAACGTTCGAGATGTCATATGTAGTCCTTTTCCAAAGAATGACTTCAATACTAGCTTGACAAAACAACTAAAATGTACTACACTACTTGAGAAACACGGAAATATCTCGGGAACACAGGGAATATAATACGTCGCGCAAAAAGTAACGATAGAGGATAGTATAAAGTAGCCGGGCTAGATGCAACAAAATGACAATGAGACACATAAACATAATGCTACAAAATGATATGAAAATATACTAATAATGCAAAGAATACCGATACACGAAGAAAATAGAAACACAAAACACTAGCCCAAGCTAATCTTCATGGATGTCGCCCCAATCTACAATCCGGATTAGCGACAAAGCATATCGATCGCAGGAGGGATGTCATATTCATCTTGCAAGTTCCAATCTTCTCCCGCAACATCTACTCTGTAAAATGTTCCTCACGGAGTACCAAAGAACAAATCATTAAGCATCGGGTCATTTAGAATCGTATACGGCCGCCCTAACGCACGTTGAAGGTCCTCGATTACTAAACTCTCCACCACCCACGATGTAGGGTACAATGACAACATAAGTAATGGTCTTGACGCGCGTGATGATATGGTAATCAACGTCAAGGATAAGCGTTCCTCCAGGTCCATCATCTAGAGTTATATGGCGGATTCTATGAATGAATGGGATCTCATGCGGGGGAACTCCGTAATCCATTTCAAAACAAAGCCGAATCAAGCGATTCATACAACACTCTTATTAGACTTAAAACTAAAACACATAAACCAAAGACAAAAGAGTAATTGAAAAATGACTAATATATATATATATATATATCTAGGATGCCCCCTAGTGGCGCTGTTGGTTTATGTCGTTGGCTCGACAATCTTCTTATTCAGCCCGGGTCGGGCCATTTAAACTTCCTTCCGGCCACTACTTCGTGTAAGCTCTGATAATTCGTGTGGCCACAAAAACAGCATCTAACACATGGGGTTAGGTTCCTTACTGCTTTCCAAACGCTCTTAATCTTCCCTATTGTCGACCTTTTCTTCTTCAGTTTCTTCTTTAACTTGGCCTCCCTTTCATACTCTTCCATGTCCCAACTCCCGGCCATAACTTGCTCGACCAAGCCACTGCCGTCATCCTCGGAAAACAAGTCGGCCGAGAATTCTTCAAGCTCATTGACTTCAGTCATACCACACCCGAGGATGGCGAGGAAATGAATAATCAAAGGTTTTTCTTTAGTTTGACCAATAAAGTGCTTGCACCTTTGACCATTTACTCTAAATGGCTGGTCACCATGACCTCTCAGCTCTAAAACACCTCCGGGAATAATTTGAAGAATTTCAAAGGGCCGGACCAACGCGTCCTCAACTTCCCATGAAACAGATGTAACTGGAATTATAAAGTAAGACTTGCTCCCCAACTTGAAATTCTCGCTTGATGATTTTAGCATCATGAAGGAGTTTCATTCTCGTCCTTGCTAATCCTGGCACTCTCAAAGGCCTGGAGTCTAAACTCATCCAATTCATGCAATCGCATCGATCGATGTTCACCACATGACTGGGCATCAAAGTTCAAGAACTTAATGGCCCAATACGCTTTATGCTCTAATTCGATTGGCAAGTGGCACGGTTTTCCATACACCATCTGATAGGGAGATGTACCCATGGGGGTTTTATAGGCAGTACGGTACGCCTATAGTACATCATCTAGTTTGAGACTCCAATCCTTTCTATGATCTGCTCACAACTTTTTCCAGATCTTCTTCAAACTTTGATTACTTCTCTCAACCTGGCCACTAGTCATAGGATGATATGGTGTGCCAATTTTGTGCCGGACACCATATTTCTCAAGGACTTTTTCTAATGGCCGTTGCGTAAGTGTGTTCCTCATCACCGATTAAGGCGCGGGGAGATCCAAATCTCACGAAAATATTTTTCTTCGTAAAGCTCATGACCGCTTTGTGGTCATTGCGAGAAGTGGCTTGAGCCTCCACCCATTTTGATACATAGTCAACGCAGACTAAGATGTATTTGTTTCCACAGGAAGATGGAAACGGGCCCATAAAATCAATACCCCATACATCAAAGACTTCACATTCTAAAATGGGCTTCAATGGCATGTCGAAACGCCTAGTTAAAGTTCCGGTTCATTGGCACCTATCACAAGCCTTGCAGAAAGCTTCTGAATCCTTGAAGATCGTAGTCCAATAGAAACCGGACTGAAAGATTTTAGCAACGGTTTTCCAGGGACCAAAGTGGCCACCAGTAGCCCCACTGTGGCACTGTTCAATGATATCTCGTTGCTCTGATTCGGGAACACACCTTCTCAACAATCCATCTTTACAGATTTTAAAGAGGTAAGGTTCATCCCACATAAAGGTTTTCAAATCAGAGAAAAATTTCTTCTTCTCCTGATAAGAAAATTCTGGATTTAAGTGGGAATACAGGTAGTTGACGATAGAGGAGTACCACGGAACATCTGGAGTGCACTCGCCTATATGCATAACATTTTCGAGAGAGGAAAGTAAAGGTCTATGTCTTCGTGCTCTTTCTACTTCATTCTCATTCTCGAAACATGATCAGCTACTACGTTTTCACTACCCTTTTTATCCTTAATTTGAACATCAAATTCTTGCAGGATCAGTATCCAACGTAGTAGGCGCGGCTTAGCATATTTCTTCGTCATGAGATAGCGCAGAGCAGCGTGATCACCCAAACAAGGATCATGCGCGCCCAACAAGTAACTACTGAAAATTTGTCCATTGCAAAGACTACAACCAATAATTCCTTTTCAGTGGTCGTGTAGTTTACTTGTGTGGGGTTCAGTGTGTGACTGGCGTAAGAGATGGGCTGGAATTTTCCCTTAATACGCTGACCTAAGACTGCACCAACATCATAGTTGGATGCATCACACATGAGTTCAAAGGGTAGGTTCCAGTCAGGAGAGATAAGGATCGGGGTGGAAATCAGTTGACTCTTAAGCTCATCAAACGCATGCTTGCAATCACATCAAAATTGAAAGCGACATCTTCTCTAAGTAAAGTAGAAAGGGGCTTAGCTATCTTGGAAAAATCCTTAATGAACCTCCTATAAAAACCAAGTCCAAGGAAACCTCTTACTTCACGCACATTTTTAGGAAATTCATCTTCTCTATAGCTTCAACTTTTGCCCTATCTACTTATTCCTCTTTCGATATCTTGTGGCCAAGAACTATTCCTTCGCTCTACCATAAATTGGCATTTTTCCCGCCAGGACTAAGTTCTTTTCCACACAAATGGATAATACTTGATCAAGATTAGCAAGATAGTGATCGAAGGATTGACCAAAGACTGAGAAATCGTCCATGAATATCTCCATACACTTCTTGACAAGCCCATCAAAGATTTCCAGCATACATCTTTGGAATGTAGCTGGGGCATTGCAGAGACCGAATGGCATTCGCCTGTAAGCGAATGTACCATAAGGGCAGGTAAAAGTTGTCTTTTCTTGGTCGACTGGGTCTATGGGTATCTGGAAATATCCCGAATAACCATCAAGAAAACAGTAGAATGCATGTCCTGCCAGTCGCTCAAGCATCTGGTCAATGAAAGGGAGGGGGAAATGATCTTTTTTCGTGACTTCATTGAGTTTTCTGTAATCAATACAGACTCTACAACCCGTCACTAGCCTCAATGCTATTTCCTCACCCTTTTCATTCTTCTCGATAGTAATTCCTCCTTTCTTAGGAACTACTTGAGTAGGGGACACCCATTCACTGTCAGCAATCGCAAAAATAATACCCATGTCCAAAAGCTTGATAATCTCTTTCTTAACTACTTCTTGCATGTGAGGGTTGAGCCTCCTCCTGGGTCAGTCTAACACACTTAGCACCCTCTTCGATCTTTATCTTGTGCATGCATATGTCAGGAGATATCCCTCTGATGTCTCCCACTTGCCATCCAAAAGCTTTCTCATTCTTTCTTAACACATTCAACAACTTCATCTTTTCTAACCGGGATAACTTGGCAGAGATAATTAATGGAAGCTTGTCATCTTCTCTCAAGAACACGTATTTGAGATGCTTAGGCAATGGCTTCATGCACAAATCTGCAGGTGGTTCTTCTAAACTAGATTTAAGCTCCCCACTTTTCAACTCAACATCACCGAGTTTACTCGGTGGTCCTACTTACCAAAGCTTCTCCTTTCAACGAACCTTCATCAAATTCAGCTCTAGTTGTTCTGTGACTCACCCAACCATGATTATTCATTTCTCTACTAATCGCTCATATTCGATCCTCAACACCCATGACTTGCTTTTCCATGTAGTCGTTAAAGTCATCGACATGTCTTCAATGGAGAAGCCGGTTGGATAATCGTAGGTCTCTGAATAGCTTTAGAGACATTGTAGCTCACCTCCCGATCACCAACTTGTATAGTCACTTTGCCACCATCACAATCAATGAGGGCTCGGGTGTAGAAAGAAAAGGTCCGCCGAGTATTAAAGGGCGTTCTCATCCTTCCCAATGTCTAGGACATACCACCAACTGGAAAGTGAATCTATCAATTTGAACTAAAACATCCTTTAATATCCCAAAGAGCTTTCTTGGAAGATCTATCGCCAATTGAAGATTCATGGTTGTGGGTTCTAAAAGACCATCTAGTCCAAGTCATTACAAGCAGACAATGGCATCGACTAATGGATGCACCTAGGTCACATAAAGAATTTGGAAAGACTAAGCCTCCCATCAACAATGTGAGCACAAATTTCCCGTGGTCACCCTCTTGATTGGAAACTCATCATAACTAATCATGAGCAATTCTCACCAATCAAGCTGATCCATGTCTTCGAGCTTCTTTTGGAGGAAACAACATCCTTGATGAACTTTGTATACTTAGGTATCTCAACCAAAACATCGAGATAATGGAAGATTTACCTGAGTATTTTTAAGAAGATTAAGCACTTTTTCATACTTTTTGTCTTCATGCAAGGAGATGTTGCTTTTTCTAGGTGGAAACGGAAGTTTCTTTAAATCACTCTCAGAAAACACTTTCTTTGAGGATGAACTAACAGCTTTATCTTCCAAATATTTCCACCTCACCACCTTTTCACCTTTCTTACCACTCAGGGGATCATCCACCTGACTCTCACTAAATTCTTTATTTCTCGTGGATCACCACCGAGTACTATCAAACTCTTTATTTCTCGTGGATCGACCACCGAGTACTCTCATCCAGACAGGAAACATGGGCGCTGACTTCCCTCCCGCCTCATCATTGGCAGGGGAGGGTTAGTGGTTCCCGGTTCGGGGACCACTAAGCCGAGTGCCGGATCTCAAATTCATAATCTTGCCTCTTCTACCATAAGGAATCGTGGGAACTAGATCGGTGCATTGGCTTTGATTTAACTCGGTCTGAGCCACTTGACCACCTTTGGGGTTCTTCTCAAGAAAGCTAGGTAATCGCGCCCGAGGGTCTGAAGCTTTTGGTCACCTACTTGCCCGAGCCGCCTCTCTCAAGATTCTTAATTATGCTAAGAAGGAATTGGAAATTATTATTCTCGCTCCTTCCGATAGAGTCCAATTTGCTTTCAAGATCACTAGATTGAGAGGGGCCTTGAGAGTTCTCGGAAGTTTTGTGGGAAAGATTGGCTAGACCGACTTTGAAACATCGGATTTAGATTGTTCGGCCGCCTGGTTGAACCTCGATTTTGATTGGAAAAATTCATATTATGGTTCTCGATTGAAATTTGGGTTTTGATTAGAACCACGATTTTGAAAATTGATTTGGCCAGAGAACTGATTGTTGAATCTCTCGATTTTGCCGCCATCGAACGCATTGATTTCAAAGCTGCTCGTCCAACCATAGACGTAAACGCTTGGCGGTATGCCCCCACATTATCACATGTCCGCACGTGATCGACCGAATCGTCCTCGATTCTCGACGGATTGACTTGATAAGTAGGAGGGGAAATAAATCGACACCGCCAACCACATGGCCAGGTTGACAACAACTTTCACGAACGTAATACGAGAGTTCCGAGGAATGACTGATTCGACCCCATAGATTGTGGACATTTTAAGAGCCGCCACTTGTTTGTTGCGGCATGGCGATCCGATTTTGCATGTTCACCTCCTCAATCCTAGGTGGAGGGGTGTCTGGATAGCGTGAGATGAAGGGGCATAGTTATACTTGGAAATATCTTCGAATAATGCCCACCCCTCTTCAGGCGTTTTTCTTAAGAATGCTCCTCCTGAAGAACTGTTGACCATGCCCTTGGTGAGTTCAGTCAACCCACTGAAGAAAGTGTTTACTTGCCTCTGAAAGGGTTTTGGGTTTTTCATCAGATTTATTCGGATGAAAAAGTTACTATATATAGATGAAAGAAGTGGGAATAACGTTAATCAACTCGAATTATGAAGTTGAATGTCTTGTTCTCAAATTCTCTCCAAATGGACCCCATTACGCTTGTGTCAGGGTGCTTTTTGTTCCCGGATCCGGTGCGCACCTATTTGTTTTCTGATCGTTATGATTTTAAATCTCTTGAGGGTATGAGACTATTATATGTTGAAGTTACAGCTGAAGTCTAAATCACTCTTCATTTCTTGAAGAACTTCATATAGTGGGAACAGTGCATTCTTTTGATCATGAATGATGCACTACCACCTTCCGGTCCTAACCCTCAAAGAATATTGAAACCGAAAGGTGGTACCGTTACTGATTGAAAAGAATTATTGTTCCCATTATATGAAGTTCTTCAAGAATTTGAAGAGTGATTTAGACTTCAGCTGTAACTTCAACATAGAATAGTAGCGTGGTCCTTGATAGGTTGGTTTCTTGGTAAGTTTGATTTGGTGCATTTTAAGACTAAAAATAGGGGACACTAGTTTTTCTTGCCTTATGGCTGGTCTATTCAACTCATATACCCCTCATAAAATTTCAAAACCTACCTTGCGCCCCCCAATTCTCTAGATTCACGTCGTCCTATAAATTATCGGTTATAATTGTCAACAGTAAACGAATGGAACACAAGTTTGTTATAAAGGGTAAAATGGTCCTTCTCTTCCAGTCTTGTCATAAGTGCTCATGTTGTACACTGCACGATTAACGTGAATCCTTTCGAAGCTGAAACTGTTTGATGTTGTTTAGGCCGTCACTTGAAAAATACAAAATACTTCCAGTGACACAACGGTTGTGCCCTGTTTCATCATGCACTACTCTTATAGTTTATTCTTGAAGATGCACTTTTGTTCTTGCATTGCTCCCATATATACTTAATCGAGCGAACGAACAAATTTTACTAGATGGATTGAATGAATAAAAGCAACAAATATTAGTTAATGGTATATAAATTTTTTCTGCATTAAATTTACTCTTTTTTTTTTTTTGAAACTCTAAAACGACTTGAATGGGTAACAATGTGTATATCTGTTTGTGGTGATTCTGCAGATGCTGGTTTTGGTACGTGCAAGTAATTAAGTCAAACGGCAAGGGATTTAAGGGAAAAAAAACTACTGAGAAATTGTGGTAATCATTTGAAAAATATCAGACTTCTTTAGGCACAATAAGAAATTGTGCCAAAACACAAGATTTGAACAACACTTTCTTTCTATTTAGGCAAATACTCTGTTATGCTGTAATCTTGCTTACGTCGACACAACCTTATTAAGTCAATTTTATTGAAGCCAGGATGAAAGCTCCGGTGAACTTGATTTTGGCGACATGTCATATGGATATCTCACAATGGCCCCCAAATCATGTGGCGTTTCATATTCTGAAATCTAAGTCCTTGTCAAACTGAAGTTTTGCCAACATGACTTGATTTCAGAATGACCAGCAAATCCTGAAATCTAAGTCCTTGTCAAACCGAAGCTTGCCACCAGGACTTAATTTCAGGATATGAAACCAGACAAATGAGAAAACGTAAGCGTATCTTTTTAAAATCCAGCGTATCTCTTTTTGATATTACATAGAGTCGAAAAATATACGCATGCTATTAAATATTTTTTTTATTTAATGAAACTTATAGGTTCCACTCAAATACATAAAACTCCTTTTGCTGATATACAGTTATTATACATATATAACTAAAATGACTTTAATGGCTATCATGGGTTAATGGTTATCATGGGGTATTTGATGTTCGGAGAAGATTTTTTATTTTATTTTTTTTTTTTTTTAGAAACGATCTGTTTTATTCAATACTTCGAAGTCAAAGCTATTACAAAGAAAAGGGAAACGCAAAATCGGGCTTTTATTGTTTCTCTAAGCCCCAAGCTAATCTAATATTTCTTGCCCTATCTACCATTTGCGCAATGAAAATCGGCCAGCAAATCATGTATTCCTAATATAGAGTCTAAAGAAAATAGATGTAATTAAGTTTTTCCTAAGAATTTTGATCATTACCCTCTAGATACATTTGTACATTAAATGTAACAATACTACTCATAAGAAAAAATAAAATAAAAATACTATCTAAATGAATATATATTCATTTATCGATAAATGATAACATATTATTTATCGATAAATAAATAACCTCGCTAAACAAATATTTTTTTCTGGTCCCGAGGGTATTCATTTATCGAGGTTATGTTGTACCATAGATCATTTCCCTCCAGATGTATCTCCATTTAGTCGTTCCCATGGGGGGTTGGACCGTCTTCAGAACTATTTTGATCCATTCTACCGTTGTTGCAGCACCGAAGAAAGTATCTTTGCAGTGGGGCTTTAGAAATCTATTCCAAATAGACTTGGGCCACTGACAATCTCTTAAGGCGTGCAACGAGGATTCTTCCTCTAATCCACAGAGCTCACATAAGCTAGTTTGAACAACCTGGCAATTATAAAGTTGTGCATTAACCGGTAAAGCATCAAGACAGAGGGTCCAAATGAAGTGATTCCCTGTGTTAGGGCCTTTCAGTCTACAAATATCTTGCCATATTAAATACTCAGTAATGGGAAGAAGGTGAGTCTGCTGATAGTAGCCTGAGCTAATTGCGTACTGTCCTCTCGAATGTCCTCCACACAAGCATTCCATTTAGTATTTCCGAACCCTCATCTATAATTCGAGCAGCTCCCTGGATGCTCCTCCAAACCATCGAACATCCTTGTTTAGGAGGCTGGTGGCTATCGCCATACTCCGCTGTAAAGATCTCCACCCAGAACGCCTATTTATTAATCATGTACTGCCAGACGAGTTTTGCTAGAAATGCACAATTCATTTCTGATAGCTTTCTGAATTAAGTCCCCTGCATTTTTCGCTTCCCTTCAGTGTCTTAACATCACAAATCACATTAAACCTTCCCACAAAATATTGGGCGTCAAAATTAGCAATTTACACTACTTTGATCAATGCAATTTACACTACTTTGATCAATCCCATCACAAAGTATGCCATTATTGTTGCTACAATCATTATAGCGATTGAGGATATGCCTCTGTTTCACGGTGCCGGATTACCAAAAAGGATGCTCATTAAATCAATATTGGTCATCAGCACGATAGTGGTGTCTTTAACTATACCGTTTAGTGGTTATATCATGGCATTTATTGGTTCGACTTTGGGCACAAGTCTTTCAATCATGTTTTCTTGCCTTTGCTACTTGAAGAACCATAACCTCCACAAGAAATTCGGCTAGGAATTGTTAGCGATTGTTCTTATAAAACTGTCGCGGGTTTTTGTTTCAGCTAGGAATTGTTAGCGTACGTTCCTATCTCTGAAACAAAAAACCCCGACATTGTTATTAGAATAATCGGTAACAATTCCCAGTCGAATTTCTTGAGGAGGTTATGGATCTTCAGGTAGCATATGCAAGGAAACATGACTGAAAGACTTGTGCCCGAAAACATACCAATAAATGCCATGATATAACCAAAAATTGTATAGTTCAAGCTTCCACTAGCTTGCTGATGAGCAATAATGATCTAATGAGTATCCTTTTTAGTAATCCGACACCGTGAAACAGAGGTGTTATTTGACATACTTTTTGTGAGATAAATAATGGCATACTTTGTGATGGGATGATCAAAGTGCTGTAAATCGCTAATTTTGACGCCCAATATTTTGTGGAAGGTTTAATGTGATTTGTGATGTTAAATCTTCCCCGAACATCAAATACGCCACCGCCATTGATCACTGCTTAGAATGAAACTTACCAGCAAAATCTACAATTCAAAAAGTTATGTGGGTATAATTCAGCAAATGTATTTGGGTGGAAATATAAGTTTCATTAAACAAAAAAAATAAAATTAATAGCATACATATATTTTTCGACTCTATGTAATATCAAGAAGAGATGCGCTTACTGAATTTCAAAAAGATACGCTTACTTTTTCTAATTTTTTCATATTCTGAAATCAAGTCATGGTGTGTCCATTCTGAAATCTTTCAAAATATGAAACGCCACATGATTTGCTGGCCATTCTGAAATCAAGTCCTGGTGGCAAGCTGATACGCCACATGATTTGTTGTCCATTGTGAGGTATCCATATGACATGTCGCCAAAATCGAGTCCACCGGAGCTTTCGTCTCGGCTTTATCAATAAAATTAAAATTGATTGTGTCGACGTAAGCAAGAAAATGTATTAAGATGTTCACTGGATCCAAAACACAACATTTGAACAACACTTTGTTTCTATCTAGCCACATACTCTGTTATGACGTGATAGTATCTATCGCCTTCAGGGCCGGTCCTGGAAAATTTTGGGCCTTCGGCGAAGTCGCCAAATTAGGCCTATTAGTTCGAAGTTTTTTTTTTTTCTTCAAAAAAATATACTTACAAAATATTACTTCAATATCGCTCTTTTAACATCCGTAGATACAAAATTCAATTCATTGATAGCCTCAAAACATACCTACAAAGTAGTAAAATTCAACATATCTTTTCTAGCATAATTAGGTTTTAAAGAAGTCAAAAAAATTTATTGAAATAATAATAGAAATAACATTTCAGAAACGGCCTAAAAGATGTTTTAAAAGAAAATGTCCAAAAGAGGTTTTAAAGGAGTTGATAAATTGGCTTCTAGCATAATTAGGTTTTAAATGAGTCAATAAATTTATTGAAATAATAGAAATAACATTTCGAAAAAGGCTTCAACGATGTTTTAAAAGAAAAGGTCAAAAGAGGTTTTAAAGGAGTTGATAAATTGGCCCCAAAAGATGTTTTAAAGAAAATGTCCAAAAGAGGCTTTTAAAGGAGTTGATAAATTGGCTTCTAGCATAATTAGTTTTTAAAGGAGTCAATAAATTTATTGAAATAGCTCCCAAGCCTCGAACCCAGGTCTATTGGATTTTAGCTGAACACCCCAACCAGCCCGACTATAACAAGCCATGTCAAAATATCTGAATAGAAAATAATTATTGAAAGTACGTTTTGCAAAACATGTAATTTCGGGCCCTCGGGACGGTTGGGCCTTAAGCCAATGCTTCCTCCGCCTACACATTGGGCCGGCCCTGATCGCCTTCCATAGTTTTAACCGGTCGTTTTAGTATTGATAAGGGAATCTGGAAGCATTTTTCTCATTTTTATGGCTTCTTCTTTTGAAGATGTTTGTGTTGAAGAAGGGAAAACCTGAAATTAAAACGCCAGAATATGTCATCCACACGAACACACACACACACACAAAATAAAAAGTCCGAATGAGATTTATTGATGATACTACTACCATCATACACAAGAAAGCCGTTGTGAGTTCATCATAACAACAGCGCTTTGTGTCTGTATTAGCCGTTGTGCCTTCATCATGAAGAAAAGCTTTGGATGTGGCCAGGTTTTCGAAATGGTAAATGAAGATGGCAATAATGCAAAGGTAATTTAAAGGATTATGAGAATGGCAGATGAAAATATTGTAGCTACGGGGATGAATGATGAAAGATAAAATAACCGGAGAAAAGTCATAAACCGAAAAGAATGTTTTTAATTTTATTTTTATTTGTACAGGATGGTTTATTCTTCTTTCTTTTGGCCAGTTGGATGGCTTTTATGATTGACTGTTTGTATTTTTGTTGATGCAGATTGGTCGGTCATGGGCTCCAGGCTGAGGTTTACAGAAAGCAGAAAGAAACTACTTTGTGGATTGCATCGACGATAATCCTCAGGGTCTGCCCTATAGTGAGACCGACGAGACCCGGGTCTTGCCTCAACGTGTCGGAGGTCCCAACTGATATACGTGTTTATTAAAAAAAAAAAATCGTGTAGATTTAATCTGATCCAACCTAATTTTTTTTTTTTTGATAAAAGCCCAATTTTTTTTACTCCAATCGATAAAGGTCCAAATAAAAAAATTTACTTGGCCCAAAAAAAAAAATAGACATACAAACAAGTTTTGTTAATTTTTTGCATTTTCGGATGTTAAAAACGCGCTAAGTGTTGGAAAAAATGTAGTACTTAGGATTTGATAGAGAATTAGAAATTCCAAAGCACGTTAATAACGTTATCTTTTAAGAGATGTTTCAATTCGTCCCACACGATTTGTCACCAATGGATCAAATGAAAATCTCTTTCAGGATACAATGGGGGTGTTTGATTCAAACAGTGACTTGTTTGAATCAAACCCGAGGACACTCAAAAATTTTCTGATTATGTTGTCAAACTTATGAATTTACGTCTGCATACTTATGTCTTTAATAGGTTGCAAGTACCCCATAAACGAATGGGGGTACTCTTTGCACGAAATGATAGGGTTGTCACTGTTCACCGGATGAAAGCATGCAACCTTTACACGAAAGGGTAATTAAGTACATATCAGTTCGAAATGCATGTATCTGAAAATGCATTTCCCTTCATGAATTCGTACGGCAACTCGTATGCAAACGATAACCAAAATATTTATTTATGAAAAAATATCTAACAATAAGTATGTTTTTAAAAAAAACAACAACTTCAACTAAAAAGACCCAATTCGGAACTTAGACTTAAGTCCAAAAAAAAGCGAAGGTCGGCCCTGATAATCCTACAGTAGCGTAAGATTGCAATATTGCGTTGGCTAATCTGTAGCAAGTGTTTCAGAGACACGCCATTGATCGATTTTGTAAAAGAATTTAGGAAGAAATTATTTTTGCTACACAACATCTGTTATATATATATATATATATAAGAAGTGAAATTGGAGAAAAGTAGTTGATCCAATGCATTTATTTCATCAAGTTTTAGGCTGTTTTCAGATGGATGATCTAACTAAGTACTAAAACACCATATGTGTTGTTGGTCATAAATTTTTTTTTTTCCTTTTCTTTATCATAAAGTTTAAAGAAAATAGTTAAACGTATGAAATACATTACCGTAATATCATGGAAACAGATCTTGTCGTTGTGGTCGTCGGTATAGTATACGAGGTTGGTTCAGATCTTTCTTTCTCCACACAGCCCAGCCATATATAGTAAAAACATTTGGCTGATTTTCACAATCAGTACGTGTACCCGAACAGACACCCAACATTTGGCTGATTTTCACAATCAGTACGTGTACCCGAACAGTTACTGACCCGAACAGACACCCAACATTTGGTTGATTTTCAGAATCAGTACGTGTACCCGAACAGACACCGGCCACGTCGTTGCTATTGCAATCTCGTCACTTCATTATTCTTATGAAACTTTAGAAATTTGTGTATAAAGATAATAAATGCATGTAATAATTTGATGATTGGAGATAAATGTTGTAAATTTTGAATGGGAGAAATGTTATAAGTGCCGGAGACGGTTGTTTACTGGTTCATGGAGATGGGTAGATGGAGATATGTATGGGACTACGTACGGGGATGAATGATTAAAAATAAAAATAATAAAAACTCAATGGTCAATGCATTTTTTAACTACTACGTACTTTACCTGATCTGAAACGGTTACCTAATCTGAAACGGCACACTTCACATGATCTAACTTTTTCTTTTTTATTTATTTGTTTTAAACACGAAGTATCTAACTATTACCTCCTCTGTCTTAAAATATAAATCTGTTTAGACATTTTTTCATAAATATTTAAAAAAAAAAATTAAATGTCATTGATTTTCATGGTAAAAATTTATAATAACTTTGACTCTTATTAATTAATATAATAGTCCATCCGTTCCTTATTATCTGTCGCATTTAAAGAAAAAATAACTGTTAGTATTTTTTGAATGAATATGGTCATTTTTCATTTTAAGGTTAGTCATTTTTTGGATTAACATAGTCAATTATTTTTTTGACAACTGCGACAATTAAAAAAGAATGGAGTGAGTAGTTGTAAATTAGTTGAATGTATAATAAATTGGAAAATTTCAAATTATAACTTTTTTTCCCAAATTAAATCGAATTCTGGCCAATAATAAAAATCCTCACTATCCACCGCTTTAAGATGGACGAAATTGCCCATACATGGTCAGGATTGCCCATATTACGCCCTTAAGCACGCCAATAAATGGGGATAGTGGGGATTTTGCCCAGTATGCCACTGCTTCTGTGGTGTATTTGTGGATATATCACCCAAGACAAAAACAAACGATTTTGGTTCGTGATTTTCTCCCATTTTTTTCATGAATGTGCACGATCTTAAGGTCCTCAAATCCCCTATTGGGTTCCCCCTTCCCAATTAGGGTTTAGTTTGGTTCCAAAAACACCTAAAACGTGAAAATGGGAGTGATATTTCGACAAGAGAGTGGTAGTCCTTCATTTGCCTTGTCTCAATAGTGGTATTTCGACAAAGATCCCGGGGATAGTGAGGGGTTTTTATTTTTGGGGTGTAGAATTTGATTAAATTTTGCCGTTGAATATTGGGTTGAGGATTTTGTAATACAAAGTATTTGGTTAATACTATTTTGAATAATGATTATTTCAATTATACGTTTATTCCTATTATTGTGTCATCTTCCAAATTGTTCACAATATATAATTCTCATTATGTGTATATAATTTGCAAGAATTAATTTGTTTACTTTGATGTGTTAACTTTTCGTACATATTTTGTTGTCTTTGATGTTTCTGCAACAGTTGTTTGTGTTATTTGATGTTACAAGATAGTGAAATGTATTCATAATGTTTGTTGCAAATCTGGGTGTGTTAAAGCTTATTGCAAATCCGATTGTAGGTGGTTGGATTTCATTGTACCTTTAGCGTAAATTGGAAAATCAGTCGTGTCGGACTGACACTTGAAAATCAAAGTTGTGCCTTTTCTAACATGAAAATATGGTAAACGTAGAGATCCTTACGCTCGAGGCGTAGATATATCTACGCTCGCACGTAAGAAATATAACTAACATAAAACGTTGCAGTTGATCTTTCCCTACGTTTAAACGTAGGGTTTCTACGTTTAAACGTAGACACTATACGTTTAAACGTAGGGAAATTCAAAGGCGATATTTGCAAATTAGCTACGTCTAAACGTAATAAAAGCTACGTTTAAACGTAGAAACCCTACGTTTAAACGTAGCTTTTCTTTACGTTTGACAGTGGTAGATGGGTATTAATGTTGTTGTAAGGTGCTTGTTGAATATACACCACATTAACGAGATTTTTCTCATTCCTTCAAAGGCTTTGAGTCTAATATCAATTTTGTGCTCACTTCTTCATCTTTCAAGTCCATTTCTTCATCATTCAAGTGCTAAAATGGGTAAGTTATTGCTATCTTATTTATCTTAATTCAAGTGCTCAATGTGTGTATGTTATTTATATTTGTAGTAATCATATGTCTAAAACCTAAAAGCGTGTGTTTTAAGTAGGTTGTTTATGTAATGTTCATACTTGAAGTAGTGTATTTAAGTATTTTCTTAGGGTTCAATTACTAGGTTTTAGTGTAATTAATGATATTTATTTAACCGAAATTTGTGTTTTGAGTAGTGATTATGTTATTTATATTGTAGAAATGATATGTATTTATCTCGAAATGTGTGTTTTAAGTAGGTTGTTTATGTAATTTTATACATCTAAGAACGATAGTGTTATAATTTTGATTTGATAATGTAGTGTAATTTATGAAAGTGTAATAAATACATATCATGTTTACCATTTTTGGAAACAATCCTTTTTAAGTTGATAATGATTTAGTTGATAATGACTTGAATCGTTTTTGTTTTGTTTTAAATGGATAATCGTAACACTATGATTGTTGTCTCGCTCAACGGAGAATTTACGTATGATCCTATCTATAACCGTGGAATTATGTAAATGGATCGATGTTCTCATTATTTGTCCCAAAGAAAATAGGATTGAATGCGTTATTGGATAAAGTGTATTTGAGGCTTGGTATTGATCGGTCTGATTCAAAGCTCAACCTTTGTTTACTTACGGTAGTGTGGGAAATATACCACCTGATGATATCTTAGACGCAGCGAGACCTTAAATGGTTACATCGAAGCGGCCTATGACAAGAAGAATGTAATTTTTGTGTGAATGCGACACCAGTGGAGGCAAACAATGAACCGATAAATTAGGAGGATGATGGCATTGATTTAAATGAGGAGGATGATTGCATTGATTTAAATGAAGATTGCAATACTCGGATTACAAAGATTGGAAATTTCCTTCTCGGTACAAGAACTTGCTCTGAGATCCAGATTTTAATCCGTTCGAGCAGCAATATGGATGTAGTGGGTATGAAAACAATGTTGCTACACAAAGGCTTGGTGAAGCTTCGGACCAACCGTTTCGTATCAACCAAGAAGACCAAGTCATAATCAGTCAAATCATCCTTCAAGTAGTCGTAATATTGTCATAAACAGCCAACCACACCATTCGTTTTAGTATCCTCCTAACCAACCTTCAAGTAGTCGTGTTCCACCCATCCAACAGCCATATAATATGTTTGGTGGATCAGTAACTAGTTTTTTGGCTTCTCCGTTTGCACCTCATATACAAACCGATCAAACCGGCAGAGATGACAACAATAATTAGGGTGCACATGCTAGGGCAAGCGTACGAGAAGATTATTCATGGAGGATTCCCACATTTGAAGATGATGATTTACCGAGGTGTTTATCCACGATGCGTTACATATGAATGACGTGAACGAATTGTTCATTAGGAAGAAATACGATTCAAAAGAAGATTTTAATTTGAAAATAAAATCGCATGCGGTTGCGAACAATTTTCGGATGAGATTGGGTAGGTCGGACACACGCTGCTTGTATTACAAATGTCTTAACGATACATGCAAATGGCATGTAAGGCGAAACGGGTGAAGGTGAATACGAGATGTCACACGTACATTTGAGATCACAACGTTGAATGATGTCCATACTTGTGCCTCTCGGAATCGCGGATAATGACAATCGACAAGCAACACCTATTGTTAATGCGAGTCCGCTAAGTCGAAAAATGGAAGAACTCGGCAATGAGTATAAGCCCGCATAAATTATGGAGGACATGCTCACAACTTACGATTATGCAGCTTGACTTATGACCAAGCATCACCGAGCTCGTGAGATGATGAGAATGATGGTGAGAGGTTCACCGACGGAGTGTTACAACGTGATACCCTCGTACTTGTGGATGGTGCGTAATGCCAATGAAGGACCTATATTGACTTTCGACTTGATAATCGGGAAGGTTCGGCGCTTGTTTCATGTCTTTGGGAGCAAGCCGTCGTGGGTTCAAGTATTGTCGACCTATTTTGTGTGTGGACGCAACTCATCTCGAAAACCCGCTTCTCCGGACAACTATTTATTGTTTATTCTTTGTAGATGCCGGTGACCACCTATTCCCTGTAGCCTTCGGTATTGTTTGAAAAGAATGCAACGATTCATGGGGTATTTCATGAGACATTTGAGGGTGGCCATTGGAGGTATCCATGATGAAAAATTGAGCTTTATTTCCGATGCACACCAGGCTATTAGAAATGCGGTTGGTCGTGTATTTCCGATGCATATCATGGTGTTTGCTATCATCATTTAAAATGCAATCGACCAAAAAATGGAAAGATCACGGTTTTTGTGAAGATACGTTCTATCAAACAATTTATGCATTCTCGGAGGCCGAATTTCTCCGAAAGTTCGCCTAATTAAGGCACAATGTCTTGGCGCATATAAACAACTTGAAGAAATAGGTGTTGAACGGTGGGCGCGTGCCAAATTTCTGGGGAAAGATACGCCTAATGACAAGCAATTACTGCCAAAGTTTCAACTGTGCGATTAGAGGAGCTCGTCGTTGGCCTGTTCTAGCCTCTTGGAATTCATTAGAGCTACACCTGCAGAGATGGTATAATGATAGACGGCGTATAGCGCTTTGATTGTGCGACTATGTTAGCACCGAGAGATCGATGAAATAGTGGCTTCAATGTTACCGCTAGAAGGAAGTTCGTGGTTAAGCTCATAACCCCGATGAATTTGAGATTCATGGAAATAACTTGCTTCATGGGGTGGTAAATCTACGAGAGAGGAAGTGTTATTGTGGTTATTTCCAGAAAATGGAAATACCGTGTACGCATGCTATAGCAGCCGCAGCATCACGCAGAATTAGTCCACCCGAACTCTGTTCACCGTATTATAGGGCTGAATGTTTCAAAGAGATTTACATGGCTAGCATATATCCAATTCCTAACAGAGAGGATTGGGATGTTCTAGAGTCGGTAAGAAACATGAAAGTCGGAGATAATGTTGCATAGTGTTGTATAATGTTGCCCAGGGAGTGTATATCATAGTGTTTTCATCCCACTGAAGGTACTTAGTCACAAACACCGGAATTTCAATGATTTGTGAGTGCATCAACCGATCCGCAATAATAAGCAAAATCTGAGTGCGCGCAATGGTCGAATGCGGTGTGAAGCATCTTTGGATATGATTCCATTTGGCGCCTACCAAGTCCATATACGCATCCACATGCCGATGCGTATTCAAAATTGAAGTTAGAGATAATGAAATAAGAAATATGCAAGTGAAGTCAAAAGAATATACCGTAGCCTCCAACTCCATAAGTGGACTGCGGAGACGTGTCCACCAAGCCTTGGGAAGTGGTAGAGTCAGGCGAAAACCAGCTGACCACCCGACGGGAATTTCAATTAGGGGCGGATTTTCTTGATTGAACCATTTGATGAACTTGTTTTCAAACTCGTCCGAAAACTTTTTTCGCGGTGTCCACCTCACAATGGTATCTCCGGGAAAACTGACTATGTGCGACCCATCAGTTAAATAACGTGGACGGGTCACAGTCTAACGTGTCCTCAATCTTCTATCAGAAGCATCATCCGCTTTTCGTTTACCCAATTGTTTCTCACTTGGATCCCCAGCTACACAAAATTCAATAAATGATCAACTTATATACTTTTTCACATTATAATTTAAATAACTTACTATAGTTTTGAAATTTAAATTCA
>JAOBSW010000050.1:0-10000 GCA_026214975.1 Gentiana macrophylla | reverse complement strand
TACAACATTCATACGTTGTTGAAAATTTAAATATTTGATGATTTGTTTCTTTATAGTCTTGCATTTAGATGTGACAATATTTTATTAGATGCAGATATCACGGTATCACATTATGGCACAAGGGCTGATTAGAAAGAATCCAACAAGCTACCAATAACAACAGACTAAAAAAAAATAGAGGCCAAGCAGCAAAATTACATTTGAAACTTTTGCACTGATTGTTTTTTAGATGTAATGCACCGATTGTTGTGAGTGGAATTTAGTAAATTATGAGAAAAATGTGCATCCGAATTGTAAGAGTAAAGTTCTATACCGTTAAGAACGTGAGAAATATTTTTAGCTCATTCAGTTTTTATATCCCTATCTGTACCCAACCCTCCCTCCTCATGGGCCCAACTAATAAGATAGTTAAATTGTGTATGTTTCCATGACGGCAAAAAATATTTAGCCAAAGAAAAGTGAAGTATCACTTCGTGTATACGTTCTGAGGAGAATCTGTCAAGTGTTGAAGTGCTTTTTCCTTCTGTAGTGAAAATATCAAAGTGAAATAATTAAACTCTATAATTTTGATTCAAGTTTGAACCATTGTATCAATCATTAATCAAGTTACAGTGTTATTGTGAAGCTAATAACATGTTGGGTGTTTATTAATTAATAAATGTGATGTTTGGGATTTATATGAGACAATTAATGAGTTATGCATGCTTAGTGTATAACGCCTTTGTTGGGTTTTGTTTTCACCTACTAATATCATCATACTACTTCATATATGCTTGGAAGAAATGATTACATGTTCATTACGGGATGTTGGTGCTGCAGGAATTTTGCAACTAATAGCTTGATGATATTTTGAATTTGTTATAATATCAAGTTTGTTGAGTTATTTTTCAATTAAGTATTTTAGTTTATAAGTTGCCTCTTAATTTTATATCACCCGTGCATTATGCACGGGTTAATGGCTAGTATATATATATATATATATATATATATATATATATATATATATTCGTGAAAGAAAATATCTAAACTATGCAATGTATTCCCATTCGTATGAAAACAAGGAAAAATTAGTTATAAATCCACATTTCTCTCATATATTAAACTTTAATCCACACTCCTTTATTTAGTTGCAATAAGGATAAAATAATTTCGTTCGGACTAAAATACCCTCGTTGCATAGGTGGATTCCATAACTTTTGATAGCTCCGGCAAAGACACACGGAGATTTTTCGGAAGTCCAAAACATCTTCCAAAATCACAGCCCGACACTTTAGGAGACGGTGGCTCAACCGCCGGTTCAACATTAAGGGTACGATAAGCTCTCCCTCTTCCGACGCTTTGCGATTACTCCATCATTATCGAGATTTTTCTGTTCGCTTCGAAGAAATGATTCATAATGATTGTTTTTTTTTTTTTTTTTTTTGTATCCAGGTGAGGATAAATGGTTCCGTTGCTTATGTTTCTCAAGCTTCATGGATTCAGAGTCGAACAATGCTCCAAAGTTTGTCTAATTTTGCCAATTTTTCAAGAAAAAATGTATTTTTTTTCCCTGGAAAAGCTACACTTTGTAGCTCCCAATTAGGAAATGGATAATTATTTGTCCCTTTAGGCACCATTAGAAATGGACCTGAAATTTATTGAGCTTAGGAGCAACAATTGAAAATATGAGGTGTTGTGTTTAATGGTGGTGATGATACGTGGGCCTTCTGGGCCGGGTTATATACAATTGGGCCGAACCCACGATAAGATAAATGGATTGGTAGAGCAGGACTCCACCAGACTCTGTGCAGAAGATCCTCCGGAAAGAATAGTAGGATGAGCAGGACTTCACCATGTTCTGGTCAGAAACGCTTCTGGATAGGATAATCGGATGAGCATGACAAAGACTGAGTCAATAACGGCGTAACCGTTTACAAGTGGGTAGATCCCACGCCTTGTAGTTGATAGAATAACTGCTGATAACTTCCCACTATGGAAGAGGGGGGTTATCCCCACGATCAGAAAGGATAAAAAGACATTCTGAACTACCAGCTGGGGGCCTTGATTCCTATTCAATACTTGAACTGGATATGTAGGCAGCTCTCTCGAAGAGTTCAGTCCAAATTCACACAAACATATTTGTCTTGATATTATTTTCCTAACTCGAATCATTTAATTACCCGATTGTGATCTTAAGCATCATCATTTGGCGCTAGAAGGAGGGCCGGTTCTAGTTAGTGAGTTGTTGTTATAGTAAAAATGGCAAAAAATCAAGGAAATTCGAAGAATCAACAAAATCAACCAGAAAAGGAAAATCAGACCAGGGAAACGAACCCAGAGAAAAAAGACCTAGAACCCGGAAAGAAAATTCTGGAAGAAGGACAAACCAGCACACCAGATGTAGTTAGACAAATGTTGGTGGAAAACCTTGCAAATCTTAAAGGTGAGGAGATAAGAGCCATCTTTGAGGAAGTATTAAAAGCCAGAAATCAGGACGGTGATATCTCAGAAACACCTTCTCCTCGTCATATAGCAAAGAAAGAAAAACACGAAGTAGAATCCAGTGTAAGGGTGGTTTTTACTCACCCAGGGGGTGATAACGCCAAGGCAGAGTTGGATGCTATTTTGAAGCCTAAACAAGATGAGTTTAGGCTGGTATCTCCTTTCACTGAGGACATTGATGCATTTCCTTGTCCTCCAGGATTTAAGATCCCTAAGATCCAGTCATACAATGGCACTAAGGATCCATACGATCATATGCATCAATACATACACCATATGAGTTTTTACAATGCACCAGAAGAAATGAAATGCTGGGCATTTGCAACTCTTCTCACAGGAAAGGCAAGAAATTGGTTCAACAAGTTGAGCCCCAGATCCATACCAGATTTCCCCACTCTGACCGGAAAATTCATGCATGCGTTTATTGCAGCAAGACCTTTCCAGAGAAACCGAACATACTTGCTGACTATCAGACAAAAGAGTGAGGAAACGGTGCTACAATTCATCAAAAGGTTCAATGAAGAATCATCCCAGATAGCGGATCTGGATGATAAGTTCTTAGTGGCGTCTTCCGTGGCATGTCTGAAAGAAGGGCGGTTACATGCAAAGTTAAGCAGTGAGAATCCAAGCACGATGGAAGAATGTCTGGAAATTGCATACAGACATTGTCAAGGAGAAGAGGCAAACAGAGCCAATAGAGAGGAATCCCACAGGGATTCTAAAAGAGGAAAAACTGATGATAAATCTGACAAAAAAAGAAAATCAGTATGGGACAGGGTAACCGCTCCCATTGCTGATAGATTAGGAAGAAAGGTGCTTTGCGGGGACGAGACCTTATTCCTCTCGAGCGAGATCCCGTGATCAAGTTCCGGCAATAATGGAAAAAAGGAATTGCCAGGATTCCTCCTCCCCTGAAAGGTCCAAGGGAAAAAAGAGACCATACAAGGTGGTGCAAGTACCATAAAGACATTGGGCACGACTCGGAGCAGTGTAGGGATCTGATCAGTGATATAGATGCAGCAGCCATGGAAGGAAAAATCGATGAATGCAGCGATTGTACACAAGGTGACAACCCTAGAGGAAGGAGGGAATTCAGGAAATTCAACAACAATCGTGACGAAATAATCAGAGGAGGCATAGAGACCCATTTCACGATGTTTGATGGGCATAGAGAAAATGCCCCAATCAACACAAAGAACACAATTGTTGGAGGACCGGAGAGGAGTTAATAAGGCTGCCCAAAGAAGAAAAAAGTGGCGAGATGAGAAAAGATGGAGAAGCAAAGCGAAGGTGATGGGAACCGTTCGATGACGGCCCAAGAGATGCATTACCGACCATCGTGAGCAACGAAGGAAGGACCTGTGGTAAGCGATTATATAGAAAAACCTGGTCGAAGAAGAATGCATTGGTGTAGATCTGAGCGGTCAAGTGAACGTGTTATATTACAGTGCATTTCAGGCAATGAAGTTAGCAGACTCGGAGTTGACTCTTGTGTCAACTCCACTCGTTGGATTCACAGGACCCCCATTCATCCTGTGGGTATGTTAAAATTATTAACAACTTTCGGTCATGGAACACGGAGCAGGACTCTGATGGTCAATTATGTGGAGCAAAAGCTTTATCGGCATACAATGTGATTTTGGGAAGACCGGCGTTGATCGATCTCAGGGCAGTGGTATAACCGGCACATAACAGTATGAAATTCCCAACATGTGAAGGAGAAGCTACTGTTAAAAGGGATGTGGATCTTTGTGAAGAATCGCTTATCTGACCACGATCGGTGGAAAGATGAAAGTGCAGGCCAGTAACGATGGAAGATCTCGTCCCAAAAAGAGGAAAAGAGTTGGCAATCTAATGATCCTGTGGAGTCGGTAATGCTAGACGAAATCGACCCTGAATCCGCAATCAGTGTAGGATCATGGATACCCATTGAGAAGAAGCAGATCCTGATCAGGATTTTGAAAGACTACAAAGATGTGTTTGCATGGAAAGCAAGTGATATGACTCGATCACATCAACGAGTTGGCTGTTCACAAGCTTAACATTGACCCAACCAGGAAACCAGTGAAGCAAAAGAAAAGATCTTTCGCACCAGAAAGGATACAGGCTATCCAGCAAGAGGTGGATAAGCTGTTGCAGGCCAACATGATTAAAGAAGTTATATATCCAGAGTGGCTAGCAAATTCGGTACTAGTCAAGAAGCCAGATGGCAGCTGGAGAATGTGTGTGGATTTCACAAATCTAAATAAGGCATGTGATGACGGAAAAATTCACTGTTATTATTATAACATTTCACCCCACTTCTGATACCATTTTGAGCATTTATGTATCTAATCAAGTCATTAATTCCTTAGATTTATCTAAATACGTAATTAGTAAGTATTATATAAAATATCGTATTTTTTTATCGTGTTTTTATAAGTTTTGTTCGATTTTAGTAAATCGGAATGTAAATGTCGATTTACGTGGGTATTAGTGGTATTTTATTGCGGATGTATAAGCCAAGACCCGAGAATCGACATTTTGAAGTATAATCATATCTCTGAAAGGATTTAGAGAATGTCACGAGCTTAAGTGGTCAATCGAATTGCTTAAATGATTAAGTGGTCAATCGAAGTGGTCAGTGGGCTAGAGTCGTTAGTTAGTGGTACCACTAACTAATTATATCTTCGACGAACAAATGGCTCATTAAAAACGGCATTTTCTCAAGAAGTGTCCTTAATGAAAGTTGTAGATCTTTGAAAGAGCTTTCCAACGCATTTTTTAATCACATCAATCGGACTTCTACAACTCAAGTATCATTAAGTCAAGTGGTCAAGTGGTTAATCGATTCGATTTAGTGGAAATCGAGAAATATCTTCGACAAACGAATGGCTCATCAAAACGACATTTTCTGAAGAAGATTCCTTCATGAAAGTTGTATATTTTTCCGAGAGCTTTCGATGCCTCTTGAATCATATTGTTTGGAGATCCGAACTCGAGATATGAATTTTAGAGTTTTATTCCAAAATATATATTTTATATCCGAAAATTGGAAATTAAGGGAGATGAATGTGATGATTAGCACCGCCCAGTCCGGATATTTCCCGGATCGATCCGGCAGTGACTATTTTGCCTATAAATAAGCGCATTCTCAATAGAATCCTGGCCTTTGCTTCGCTGGCCATTTCTTTTCTTTTCTTGTTTGTAGTAGTAACATATATATATATATATATGTATAATTTCCTTTTCTTTCGTTTGTTTCATTTTTTTTTAGCTATATCTATCTATCTATACATATACATATATATATTTATCTAACTATCTATATATATATATATATATATATATCTAGCTATCTATATATATATATATATACATATATAAGTACCAAAAATATATATTACCTTATATATATATTTCCTGATCCCTAGTAGTAGTATATATATATATATATATATCTAGCTATCTATATATATATATATATACATATATAAGTACCAAAATATATATTACCTTATATATATATTTCCTGATCCCTAGTAGTAGTATATATATATATATATATATATATATATATATATATATATATATAAACATTATGCCATAAATAAAATAGTAGCCATAGTACCGTTGTAATACTTGGATGGTTATCGGAAGATCGTCGTTGTTAAGGTCGTTTATTATTTCGGAGAATACGACCTATGAATCATCGATTATAATCAAACAATTTTAAGCAATCATACGATGATGAGAGGCTAAAACGCGTTGGAACAAGCCTTGTGAAACCGATTCTTAGCAACATCTCGATTTCGACTTTTGGATTGTTTTGTGAGTTTTTATCAAAGTTTGTATCTTTATTATGTTCTTATTGATTATGCAATTTAAATCGAGAGATGGTTGCTGTTTGATGTTTAACGTTTGATGAGAATCGTCGTTAAACCTTAGATCACCGTAGTAAAGATTATATTTTTAACCTAAAAATAACGAGAGTTGTTAGGTGAATATCTAGTTGCTAGATTGAGAAATCTTACACATTTGTTATGAAAGCGTTAATCCTTAAGATCGAGATATGAGAGATTAATAGGCGAATTATCTAAGATTAGAAATTCACACTTTTGATAGGTGAACCACAATCTTTATTAAATCATCACTAAACAATCTAGAGTAGAAATTGAGGGTTGCGGGAATCGGTGGATCATTGCTTGTTCGTTGTTAAATTAATTGAGAAAAATCATTTGTCTTTGTTTTTTTTGTTTTCATCGTAGTAACCGTAGTAAGTTTATCGTAGTTTTAGTTATAAAATAGGTACAACTTAGTTAGCTTTGGTTTGTAATTATCTTTCCTGGCTTTGGATTGACAACCTCTGTCCCAGCTTATTTGTTTTCGTTTTTAGTTTTTTATTTCTCGTGACACTTTTAGAAAAATTAATAAGAACTAGATAAACCTCGATTCCTCGTGGATCGACTCCGGTTTTAATCGCTATACTACGATCCTCGCACTTGGGGTAAACCGGATTTATCTTATTACTTGTTATATTTTGCTTTGCATAAAATCCGAGACAAGTTTTTGGCGGCGTTACCGGGACTCGATGCTGGTTGTCTAGTTTTATTAATTTTTCTAGTTTTGTTATCAAGTTTTTTCATAGGTAGGTTTAAAAAAATAAATAAATAAATTGCCCTTATCTTATCTTGTCACCTTGTCCCCTTGTCCCCTACTCATAAAAAAAAATATTCCCTCCTTATCTTGTCCCCTTGTATATATATATATCTAGCATATCTATATATATATACACACATACAAATAAATATATATATATATATATATATATATATATATATATATATATATATACACACATCCTTATATATATATTTCACCTTTGAAAAGAAAAAAAAAAAAGCTATACTCAGTAAATACCGAGTGGAGTTAATAATCTGGGAGAGAGAAAAAAATCCAAGGAACACGTTTCAATCGTCGAGGTTGGGTGATGGATTCTCGGTGAATCCTACTCTGCTTGAAGCATAAGGAATAAAAAAATCTCAAACCTCGTGATTTAGGTGTTGGTGTTCGAATTGGTTTTATGCAAACTCGAGTCGAAAGGTCCACCGCTTTACACCCACGACCTCGAGCGAACCATAGTCAGACCAAACAGGCGAAGAGTCCGTCCTTCGGCTCTTCCTGACGAAGAGAACACGGCCGATCAAGATTTCGAACGACGTTTAGCAGAGGAGATTGAAGAAATCATTATCATGGCTGCGAATGAAAGACGCACGTTGGCTGACTACGCCATGCCTGGTGAAGTCAGAGTCAACCCAGCTGTCATTTTACCAGCTATTACTGCTGCAACCTTTGAACTCAAACCAGGTCTTATTCAAATGATGCAACACGCATCTATCTTTCACGGTTTTCAATCTGAGAATCCTCACACTCACGTACACACATTTTTAGAAATATGTGGTACAACTTGCATACAAGGGGTTAATGAGGATGCAATTAAATTGAAATTGTTCCCGTTTTCCTTGAGAGAGAAGCGAAAGAGTGGTACAACTCTCTTCCCGCCGAGTCGATTACAACTCAGGCTGAACTCGAGCATGAGTTCCCGAGTCAATATTTCCCACCATCCAAAACAAACCCAAGGCTTGAGTGAAATCTTCACATTTTTCCA
Organism: Gentiana macrophylla; assembly: GCA_026214975.1. Taxonomy (NCBI): domain Eukaryota; kingdom Viridiplantae; phylum Streptophyta; class Magnoliopsida; order Gentianales; family Gentianaceae; genus Gentiana; species Gentiana macrophylla. The sequence goes on along the minus strand of JAOBSW010000050.1, from coordinate 1,872 downwards.
AAAGGAAAATGAATCTTTCTTTGACTCTTGGAAGAGATTTAAGGCTCTCTACTAAAATGCCCTCATCATGGTTTAGACTTGCAGAGGCAAGTCAACACTTTCTTCAGTGGATTGACCGAACTCACCAAGGGCATGGTCAATAGTTCATCGTGAGGCATTTTTAAGAAAACGCTTTGAAGAGGATGGCAATTATTTGAAGATATTTCCAAGTACAACTATGCCCCTCATCTCACGCTATCCGTGACACCTCCTCCACCTAGATCGAGGAGGTGAACATGCAAAATCGAGATCGCCATCTTTTGCCGCAAATGCAGGTGGCGGCTCTCAAAATATCCTCTAATCCTACGAATCGTAACCGCCATTTCCTCTCGAACTCAAGTTACATTGTGAAAGAAAGTTGTTGTCACCGCCATTTGGTTGGCGATGTCGATTTCTTTCCCATCCTACGTTTCAAGTCAATACTATCGAGAATCGGGGACAATTCACCGAGTCACATATCGGACATGTGATAATGTAGAGCATACCGCTGCGTTTACATCCCATGGGTGACAATGACAGCCGAAGTTAATACTTTCAACGGCGGCAAAATCGTAGATTCAACAATCGAGTTCTACGGCAAAGCAATTTTCAAAACCAGGGGTTTTAATAAAAATCGAACTTCAATCGTAACCACAATATGAATTTTCCTAATCAAAATCGTGGGTTCAACCGAGGCTCGCCGAACAATCCAAATCCTATGTTTCAAAAGTCGGTTATATCCAATCTTTTCCACAAAACTTTCGAGAATTCTCAAGGCCCTCTCAATTTAGTAATCTTGACACTAAATTGGATTCCTATCGAAGGAGTAGAATAATAATTTCCAATTCCTTCTCGTTCAATCAAGAATCTTGAAAGGCGACTCGGGCAAGTAGGTGACCAAAAGCTTCTAGACCTCAGGCGATTACCCGAACTTCACCGAGAAGAACCCCAAAAGGTGGTCAAGTGGCTCAAACCGAGTTAAATCAAAGCCAATGCAACTGATCTAGTTCCCACAATTCCTATGGTAGAAAGAGGCGATTACATGAATTTAAGATCCGCACTTTTCAGTTAGTGGTCCCCGAACCGAAACCACTAACCCCTCCTCGCCAATAATGAGGCGAGGAGGGGAAGTCGCATATCCATGCCCCAGATTCTAGATGGTAGTACTCAGGTGGGTGATCCCCGAGAAATGAAGAGTTTAGTGGAAGTCAGTGGTGGATCTGATCATCGGCAAGAAAGGTGAAAAAGTTGGTGAGGTGGAAAGATTTGGAAGATAAAGCTGTTAGTTCATCCTCAAAGCAAGTGTTTTAGAGAATGATTTAAAGAAACTTCCATTTCCACCTGAAAAATAACATCTCCTTGCATGAAGACAAAAAGTATGAGAAAGTGCTTAATCTTCTTAAGAATACTCGAGTAAATCTTCCATTATCTCGATGTTTTAGTTGAGATGCCTAAGTATACAAAGTTCATCAAGGATGTTGTGTCCTCCAAAAGAAGCTCGAAGACATGGATCAGTTAATTGGTGAAGCGCTCTGTGATTGGTTATGATGAGTTGCCAATCAAGAGGGGTGACTACTGGGAAATTTGTGCTCACATTGTTGATGGGAGGCTTAGTCTTTCCAAATTCTTTATGTGACCTAGGTGCATCCATTAGTCTGATGCCTTTGTCTGTTTTGTAAACAACTTTGTTTAGATAATCTTTTAGAACCCACAACCATGAATCTTCAATTACGATAGATCTTCCAAGAAAGGCGATGGGATGTTAAAGGATGTTTTAGTTCAAATCGATAGATTCACTTTCCCGATTGATTTAGTACGTCCTTGACATCGAGAATAATGAGAATGTTCCTTTAA